>VZTA01004933.1:297842-329454 GCA_013398855.1 Mohoua ochrocephala | reverse complement strand
GGAACAAGACAATAAGCATTAATAATTAATCAGAAGCACCAGCCCAAGACTTTTACTGTGAAATCATCAGCTGTCCTGAATCCGTACTCCCTAAGAGAGGAAAAGAAGAAGCTGAAGACCAGGTAAGTTAACTGCACTGCCTTTCTGCGGTGCTGTACACAGAAAATTCCTGTTCAGAGCCACAGTAACACATTTCCCTCAGCTGCAACTGAGGGGGCTGATTGTGCTGTCCTATACAAGGACACCCACCAAGTCAGGGGGAACGCTTCAAGCAGCAGGTAAAAGACCCAACAGTTGCTGCTGCTGCAACGCAGATTTAAAGGCTGCTCCCTCTATTTACACATGTAGATATTGTAGTGCTGCTATGCAAACAGTCCTCTGTGGACTTTTGCTTGTGGATTTTATTATAACACATTCCTGACTATGAATGGCACCTTTCCTCTGCAATATCTGCTGCTGTGCCCTTTGTGTTTTACCTTCTGACTTCTCTTCTGGTTTTGTTACTTTTCTTGCTGGCAGCGTTCAAAAAGTAGGAAATGAACTTTCCCTTCTCTTCTCTAAGTGATGCTCGCGGCATGAGAGCTGCAGTTGCATTGTATTCCCTGAACTTTGCAGCCACTGGAAACACGAGCAGTATGTCAACTCGTTCCTGTCTCTGCGAGAGAATTCAAGGTCAAGCTGACCAGTGAACTCTCGTATTTAACCGGAGCAAGTCAGCGCTCGTGTGCAGCACCGACAGTGCCTCTAGGAGAGATGTTAACCCTGTGCTGGGCCTCCAGCCAGCAGCGCCCGCGCCGGGCTCCGGGAGCAGTTTGCTGCTGCCGCCGATACGAGCCGGACACGCCGCACACGTCTCCGGGCCTAAACAAGTGTCCCTCGCCGGGATGTGCCGCCGCGCACGGGAGGCCCTCAAGGGGTTAATACATGCCATTCCCGAGTTCAGTGAAGGGACAGGCAGAGCCGAACAGCGGGAATTTCAGGATGTTAATAGCCTCTTCTCTTCCGATTGGCCCAGAACGAATGCAGGGTACAGTAAATTGTCCTTGTCAGCTTAGCTCACATGATGATATGCTTTATTTCTAGACATGCCTTGAATCTGTCCCTTGAATTTATGTTCAGAAAATAAACACTTCCAGACGGCAATAAAGCATTCAGTTGTAGCTGGCTGTTGCTCAGTCTCAAGCCAACCGAAGCCATTTACTTCAGAGTTTCTAGAGCTTGCAGAGCTTTGGCTCCCTCAGTTCCTGCTCACGTTAGCAAGTGTCCCCCGTTCCCCCCCTACAACCCTCAGATTTGAGAGGATGTCCGAGTGAAGCTCCAGAAAGTTTCACTCGGTTTCTGTGCACCATCCTGAAAGATGACATCAGGCCACCTCGTACACACACACATAGACCCTCCCATCTTTTATGGCGGGCAACAGGGAGAGGAAAGAAAATAAAGGAATTAATGGCAGCAAGTTGCAAAATAAAGATATCAATGATTCAGGATATGAATTTCCTACCATTAAAAAAAAAAAAAAAGGTAAATTAAACAGCTGTTCCGTTTGTGCCTGATGTGGCTAAGGAAACAATTGGTGGCTGGCTGATTTACTGATTAGGAAGGTTGTATGCAGTAATCTCCAGGTGTTTCTGAGAAATGCCCAAATAGAGCTGCAGTGTTTGTTTGCAACCAGTAATTTCATGGCTATCCCTTCCCTCCTCGGTTCCCCTCAATAACACCGGTTTATAACTGCATAGTTACGGTCTAGGGGAGTTTGGCAAAAATCAATGGTAAATGCACGTAGGAGACAACAAAAGAGCAATACAAATAGAGAAAGCCTCGTTACAGCTTTAGTTTATTAGAGGTGTGTGGATATTAAAATGCTTTCTTCAGCCCAAAGGCAATAGAAGAAAAAAATACTGGGTTGTATCCACCACATTTAGGGTTGGGCAGCCAGCACTCAAATATTATACCTGGAACAAGCTGGAAGAGCCCCGTGCATAGGTGGGGTTTGTCTTTCTCCCCTTTAACATGACACGGAATTTCTGCTCAAGTCGATTCCTACTGAAAGAAGCCCCCACAGAGGAGCCCATGTGGGGCCAGAAGCAGCTCGTCAGTCATCTGAGTGCGCCTGATAGCGGAATCATTTGATAAGAAGGCTGGAGAACTGCAGGGGTACCGCTCTGTTCTAGATTATAAACTCATTAGGAGATAAGGATGCAAAAATAGGAATTCTCCAGGTATCAGGTGGAGCTGGAGTAAATTCCCACGGACGGCTACTTGGTGGAAACAGCTGCCTGCTACAGGGCCGGGCTGGCCAAGACAGAGGGTGAGCACGGGTGGTGGCTCTCCCACCCTCAGGTGGGGAACTGGGGCAGGGGGGGATGGCCAAGGGACCTAACACGGAGATCAGCACAGAGGCTGGTGGGGGGGACATTCACCGGGCCACTTTCCAGCAAGACGCACACTGGAAATTACCCAAACAGAGGAGAAAAACTCCTGCTGCACCATCTCTTCCCTTTTTACCCCCCCATCACCAGGCCAGATGCCTCCCATGCAGCAGGGGAGCAGAAAACATCCCTGGGGCTGCTTCAGCAAGGGTGTTCAAAAGGTTTTGCAGTTTCACAGGAAGCCAAAGGGCAATTACACTTAACACCCATCTCCTTTCCTTTTCTCTGGCTATCTTGCTTTCTGTTCCTCATTGGCTCTCATTCCCATCCTTCCTTTCCTCTTCTCTTCCCTCGATCCCATTCAGGGACTCCAAAACACTAATTCAGCACAGCACGGGCAGAGATAAGTTAAAACAATGAGGAGATTTGCAATTAGGGAGAGTTTTAAGGATTGGGAATTGTGCATGTTTTACAGTCATCTCTTGGTGATGGGGACTTTATCTTCGGGAGATAGAGCTCCTTCCTTAGCTGCCACAGCCCCACCCTCCTGCACCAAGTGAAATTCCACATTTTAACTAAGGTGCTGCTGTATTTCAAACATATCCCATTGGAAAAAAAAAAGAAAAAAAGGAAAGTTAAAAATGTACGGTGTACTTTGACTGATTATCAATGGTGTACATGCCTTTAAAATCCTTTGTTAATGAGGTATCCTTATTACCATAATCAAACACGCTTAGAAACTTGTCACAGATAAGCAAAATTCCTCACATTCTTTGCTCTGCACTTTCCTTTGGCATCTCTTCCCCATCCCCCTCTGAAGCTTGTGAAGGTTAGGGATGGGTAGTGCTGGAAATTGAAGTCCTCTGTTTACCCCCACAAGCAAAGGAACAGTCAAAGCTTCCTTGCTCTGCTGCAGAAATGACCCCGACGGTGACCTGAGGAGACCACCCTCCTGAGAGAGGAGAGGTCACCCAGCCTCCACACAGGACCTGCTCGGGGCATCCTCTGCAGAGACAGCCAGGGAGAGATTGCAAATCATCCAAACTGTGCCAAATTATGTGTGAAGGTTTTGTAATGCAGACTACTGTCCACCAGGGATTAAATTAAGAACATCAAACCCAACACAGAAAGAATTTCATTTTACCCTTAAATTCGACTTGCAGTGTTTTATTTAATGCTTCTTATCAGCCCTCACGTCCCAAAACATCTCGCCACCAGAAAATACTTAAATAAATTGGGCAATTTGTGCAGAGGGCCATACAAATTTAGCATGAAAGACTCCTGCTTTTAATTTGTTCATACAGAACATGGACTCCGAGAGCCACTCAAGGCAGCCTTTCCCATTCATTCCAGAAACCATCTCTTCTGCCTGTGTTTACAGAGTACCTGTCTAAATAGCACAAAAACTTGATTTAAATGTGAGTGGTCTGACATGAATCAAGTGATTGATAATTAGAGCAAAGTTAGAAATATACTCAGCTCAGACAGGAGCGTGTGCACATCACTACATGTCAGCATCCAACGATTCCTGTTCCGAGACTGGACCATTTTCCTGTGGAATTGCAATCCACAGCAGCATTTTTCATAAATCTGACTTCTTGTTACATAAATATACATCTTATTACTTGGGTTTGGTGGGGGGTTTTTTAACCTAGTAAAAAAAGTTTCTGCTTTACTGTAGCCTTTAACATACAGATTGTCTTATTTTTAGATTTGAAAAAGTTGTTGAGCACTAAAAACCTGAAATAAGTCAAGTTATGAGTCCTGAGGACCACTCCAGCTCCTTTACTGCAAAACCACACTGACTTCCCTGCAATTGCTTCCTCTGAGTTAAAAAACAAATCTCCAAAAGCCCACAAGAGAAAGAGAACAAAGCAAAGTTTGGGGCTGGTAAATAGGATGGCGCAAAGTAAAAAGCTGAGGAAGATTCGAGTTTCTGAATATATGAACATTGGATTAGTAGACTTAACAGAATGTTTCTAATCAGAGCCTAAATGTGTAAAGTAAGTAGAACAGATTAAGAAAATTGAATATTGACCATATATCTGTAAATAAATAAATATATATACTTTCTATTAAGCAATAACATTCCAATTCTCCAACTAGCAGGACTCTGTTAAATTCATTCACCAAATGAGCACTTCCACTCTGGGGGCTGAACATCAGTGAATGTGTGAGGAAAAGCCACTGAAAACACACTTGGGAAAGTGAAACAACTACTCCTACAACGCGCTGTTACACCATTAAAACTCTTGAGACTCCCATCATCCTCTGTACGGATCAATTATGGCTGCTCACGACCTCGTAAGGCAGTAAAAATCCCATAATTTTGTATGGTGGAGGGGGACCCAGTCCTGTTGTGGAGCTCTCATCCCAAGTGTGGCTTGAGACGGAGCAGCCAAAACGCTCATGAAAGGCTACGCGGATTGGGGCTTATAATCCGACAAAGCACTTGGCTGCAACGCTGCCTATTAAAAAGTCAGCGCTTGCCAAGAGTTACCACACAATTATGGGATGGCTGCAGTATCTCCAGAATTACAGGGATGACTGTAGTATCTCCGACAAGGCAGTGTGGGAACTGCAGGTTAATGGTATCTCTTAATGGCGATGGCTGTAATGTAGGTTAATGGGATCATAATTTCTTTTCCCTGGGAGAATTTGCGAATTCTTCCATTCATTGCCATTATTTTTAGCAGCAAATGAAGGATGTGATTCCGACCTGGAGATGTTTGCACCAGGAGGTTTGTTTTTAGTGAAGAGCCTCTTCAACTAACTGAAACCAAACCCAGGACGATAGCTTCAGGAGTGGTGAGGAAGGCTCAGACTGGAACTTTTTTGCCCCGGTGTGTTTGGTGGTGCCCACATTTCAGAGAGCCCCTCTTTTGGGCTCATCCCGCAGCGTGCCCCGACTGTGGTCCTGGTGGAACGCCGACACAACCCACTGAGCTGAGCCCAAATCCTTCATGCCCCGATGTGTGGGACATCGTGGGGGTTGCAAATCCAGCCACATCCCTGTCCCCACTTATCCCCGCGCTGCCCGCTCCGTCCTGCCCTTCAGGCCCTGCTGCCGAAGATGCTGGAGGGCACGGGCTGTTTGTCCGTAGGAAAACCAAACTTTGCTGACTTATCAGAACAAGGTACGCCTGGCTGTCAGCTTATCAGCCAGAGGGGGGGTTTTGGAGGGGGGAAGAGGAAAAGCCTTTCTTATGCAGCACCAAGGCCCCGGCTGGGCAGCTGGAAGGGGCAGGGGGCCGATGGTTTTGCTGCAGAGAGGCATTGCCCCCTCCCAGTGCAGCTTCCCAGGCGGGTTTGCCGGGCCCTGGCGAGCGGGGCAGCACCACGAACGCTCCTCAGAGGGAATCCTGCCCACCCTTTCACCCTTTTCCTTGCGTCCCCGTGGTCTGTGCCCCCGGCAGGCAGTGGGGCTTTGCTGGGGTGTTGATGTCCCGTCTCTGATGCCGCCGTGACCCCCATGAGCGAGCGAGCGCCGGGTCAGGGCTCGCCAGGGCCAAGTTCAAGGGCGCAGGCTGGTACAGACATATAAACAAGGGAATGGTATGTAAGCAATAAAGACATAAAGGTTAGGATCAGGGCTAGCAGTACAATAAACAGCTGTGATAACCCGGTTTGTTTATAGATAAAGAATTTACTGTAAAATCTGCAACGTGCAGGATACGTTTGTTAACGCTTTAAGGGTCGTATGCTTTTAGATGGTCTTTTGTTTCTTGTTCTGTGCTCTGAGTAAACGTCACCAAACATCCTTTTTTTTACTTCTGCTTTCTTTTAAATCAAGCCCAGAAAACACACACTCATCACGTTAGCTGGAAACCTTCCCCTTCGAAAATCCCTCCAAAGAAGCCAACACGTTCCACAGGAGTTTAAAATTGCTGTTACAAGAAATGCAGATAGCCCAGCCCTTAATAGTTAGAGTTTCCTAATAAAACACCCATGTTTCAGGCAAGGAATATCCCTTTACACACCATCTCTCCTAATTTACTATTAATACACATAAATACAGTAAGCACAATTTCACCAGGGCTCTTGTAATTTTGCACAGTGTCCGTTTTGCCAACTTTTACTTTTAAGATATATTTCAGAGTGTAGCCAAGCGTTTTGCAAAATTACCACGGTGCTTCTTAGGTGTCCTGTGAGGCTCCCATCAGAAGTACCATATATTGTACTGCAGCTATTGATCCAAATGGCTACATTTCTAAAGCAAAAAATGATTGTGTGGTGAAAGCAGTGCAGAGGTGCAGTAAAATGCCCTCAAGTATATAAAGACATAAAGATTAAAGTCACCCTGCAGGTTCCCTTTAACTCCTCCAAATCCACTGTGTAATGTGTTCTTTTAGGATAAATCAAAAACTTTGTACAAATTAACATGACAGGTGCCAGTGTTCATAAATAAGATCGCTCCTCACCATCAGGAGGCTCCAGGAAAGTTTACTTTGGTTTAAATACATGCAAAAGCTGTTAATTAAATTCCCAGATGTCCAAAGAACATCTGAATAACTAGAAGGCAAAAATAACACCCCAAAATTTGTCAGCCAGAACACGTATTCAGGATAAGAAATTGAGTCTTCGGTACACAGGATGCCCTAGAGTGTTAATACCAACAATTTGCAGTTCTGTGGTTAGTCTTCGATAAAGTTTAGATGATCTTAAAAAGAAAATACGTAGGTGGAGTCTGTCACGGATGCTTTCTCCTCCACAGCACCAAAGTGCCTTTTCTAAACTGTGGAGTACACTTTCTACCAGCTTTGTAGCAACACCTTTGTTACGTAGGACCTGTAAAAGCGTTTGAATGCAGGACAAATGTATTTGCCCTTACGTTGCTTTCACATTCATTCTTGGGATTCTTTTTGGTGCCAGCCAGCTTCAACACCTTTAACCTTCCCCCGGTGACACCTAAAAGTGGGATAAGTGTTGCAGGTGTCAGCGAGGGATCCCAACACCCCTGAACAGCACAGCGAAGCTCAGACCATGAGCAGGGCTCTTCAGCTCCTCTCTAGCCTAATTAATAACGCTGTTAATAAAGAACAGCAGCTTACCAATAAGCTGTATAATTTAATGCCTGCCCTGAGCCAGGTTCTTCTTTGTCCTGTTTCTGCTTCCACCATGCTCAGCAGATAAACACTCAAGGTGAAATATTTCCCCCAGTCAAGTTGATGGTTGAATTCTCCAGGATTATAAGGGAACTGGTAGGCCCTAAACAGATTAATCTTTGAAGAAGGAAACCTTTCAGTCCCCGGCTCCTGGCTGCTCCTGTACACAAATAAGGTATTTTCAGGAGCTTGTACTTCAGGAGCACTGTCACTGAAATAATCAGTTGATCAAAACATCCTTATAAGTCAAATTCTGGCCCTCTCTAGCTCTGGTCAAAAGACAGATGGATGAAAAGGCATTGCTAATGCAAACCCCTATCACGTCTGGGGCCTTTCCCCTGCACAATTATCCTGCCTGGATTATTCCTCCAGGACTGTGACTGATTTACACACTACAGGAGTGTATCTCATCTGGGAAACGAGTGCAGCTTTTTAATTATTCTCTGCACCACGGTATCACCCGCCGGGTTGTGGTCGGAGCTGCCGTGCTTGGGGCTGCACGTTGCAGGGGGACAGGATGGGGCCCACCCAAATTGCTTCCCCCCCCACCCTGGAAGTTGAGCAGAGAGGTAACACAAGGCTGCAGTGAGATGGCTGCAGTTCAAACAAGGAGCAGTTGTAGCACCCTTCCTTGCTGGCTCAGAGGAGTCACTGCCCCAGGGGAGTCTGAAGGAGGAAGATTGGTGTGAGTGTTGTGCACAGGCAAAGCCTGATGGTGCTGGCCAAAATTATTACTTGAAAGCATAAATAAAAGGATGGCGTTTCAGGAAAGGCTCTGACAAGGACAGCGAGGGTTTTATGTGGAGCGTGATAGCACGGAGGCAGCGGGTGGAGGTGACAGGAGACGGCACAGAGGCTGTGACAGATTCAGTTGCTCTGGATCCAGAGCCAGGCTGGGGAGAGGGGATCTCGCTGCCTGCTGGGGTGGAAGGAAACAGGGCAATGTGGAAGCACAGCGTGGGCCATCCACCTCCAAACATTCTTCCACAACAAAACCATCCATTACGGGAACAGCGAGTGGAGGCAACAAGGAATTAGTCTGCAACAGGGTCGGTCCCTACAACCGCATGGAATCACAGAATCACAGGGTGGTTTGGGCTGAAAGAGACCTTAAAGCTCATCCTGCTGAGGGCAGTGACACCTTCCACTAGACCAGGTTGCTCAGAGCCCCATCCAACCTGACCTTGAACTCTTCCAGGGAGGAGGCATCCACAGCTTCTCTGGGCAACCTGTTCCAGTGCCTCACCGCCCTGAGGTAAAAACAGTAAAGAAGTTTCTCCTAATATCCGATCTAAACCTACTCTCTTCCAGTCTGAAGCCATTCCTCCTTGTCCTATCACTATGTGCTCTCGTAAAAATTCTCTCTCCTCCTTTCTTCCCTTCAGGTACTGGAAGGCTGCAATTAGGTCACCTCTGTGCCTAAGCACCTTCAAGGAAAAAACAACAACAGCAACAAAGCCCTGCAAGGTTAACCCTAATTCACTTCCCAAGGCCCCAGTCACTACTGATGGATCTGCCTTTTGGAGGAAGCTCTTTGAAGTGGGGCAGCATATCTGTGTCCTTCCCACCTGGCCACCCGTGCCCCAGCATCCCCGGACTGTGAGAGAACAAGCACAGAGGACTCAGGTTGGACAAGACGCCTCCAGGTCTGAGCTCCAGCAGCTGCTTTCATCCTGTGCACCTATCTGAGAAAGGCACTGCTGGAGGGGACCCTGGCTGGCCATAGGAGGCATCATTAGAGCCGTGAGCTGCCCTTCAAACCACCGGCTTTGCACTGAGAAGAAATGAAGAACCGTAAGAAGGAAGAACAAAAAAGAATAAACACCCAGCTCTGCCCTGCTCAGACAGGTAAGGCATGGAGGGGTCACACACGTGTTGGGGGCCGCCCTGCGTTTCCCTTTTGAAACTGGCGGCCCCAGCTATTACATGACAATTATCCGCGTATTCGGATTTACAAGATTCCTCGCCTGGCCAATAAAACCAGGAGGGAAATATAGAGATGTCCATAAATGACATATTTTCATGCTTTGTGCAACCCGTCCCCGCGAAGCGCTTTTGAGCAGCTAAGCAATTTACATCTAATAGCAAAGTGTTTTTTAATCAGTCAGATCAATTTGTGAAGAATTGGTACATTAGGTATAGCCATATAGCAGAGATCCTTATAGCAAAGGTTTAGAAGTAATTGCTCCCTGACCCACTGAACACCGTATTACTATAGAAGTTTGTATTCTATTAAGAGTTAATAAGTGACCAAAATCTAGACTAATACACTGTCAGGGTTCATTATCATTACAGGTTCTTGCTATTTTTCCAGTGCCTTTTGCTCTGCCGTTCTTGCTACGTATGGAAAACCTATATCAAGATGGTTGTCATGGCAATGGAAAGATTTGCATGTGTCTTATCTATTTATTTAAATACCTTCTTATGGTTTATAACTACCATAATACATCCCTCCAGCCCTGCTCATTGCTAATTTAGAGCCAGCACAGTGTGTCTGAGGTCAGCGATACCATCGGAAGCATGTTGTCTAGACAACTCCAGAGCCGCTGTCCATGGGATAATTGTTTTATGCAAATAAAAAAGTACAATGGTGACACGCTCATCCATGACTTGCGCAATCTGCCTGTGCCGGGGCTGGACCAGGTCTGTCATCCCCTGCCCAGAAAGGGCATTTTCTGCCACATCCCCCAGGCACGGTGCCACCGGTTCGATGGTCCTTTTGGATTCCGGTTTGGTTTGTTTTGGTCAGGCCCGGAGCTGCTTTGAGACGAGGCTGGTGCTGTAAGATGAGGCACTGCAAAAATCTGCTCTGAGTGCGCACGTGCCTTTTAAGAGAATTGAAGAAAACCTGCCCAATCCAACGCCCTCATCAAAGTTACTCATTTTCAGAAGGGTGAATGAAAGCTCCCTTGCCACCCAGGGCATGAGCCAATAAGCATTTTGAGTTGGTACCAAGGGTCTTTTGGGAAGGTATTACGTTTTAAAAACAACTTGACAAAGATTCCAGTGGGTTAGACTAAAATGATCTAAACTTTCTACCTACCACAAATCTAAGTTCTTCCTTTCTCCGTGTCTTTGTACCTCAGATATTTCCATCAAAACACACTGGGCTGAGAGTGCTCTTTAGGGAGATCACGTGGAAGACGTGGAAGTATTTTGCAGGCAGAGCAGAAGCCGCTGGCCATCGACAGGGAGAGCAATGCCTGCATCACTCTGCTCCCCTCTTTTATCTTTTTCTCCTTCAGGAGTTCATACTTTGCTGCTACATCCAAATGGCTGCAGAGGTAAGTGTGGCTATTACTGCATAAATCCGTAATGCACACAAGGCAGTGTGAACACACTGAGAGTGGCAACAACAGCCACCGCCATGAAAGGCTATCTCTGAAATCCAAAACCTCAGACTCTTCATTCCTCTTTGATCTCCCTGACTCAGGGCTGTGGTTTTTCAGGATGTCCACAGACTAAAACTACTTTTTCAAGTGCTCCGAGATCTACTAATGATTTATTTTCTGGCAAACTGTACACTGTTGCTACCAGAGATTAATAATAATAATAATATTGGAAATGTTTAATAATTTGATAATTGACTGATTTGTTGCCACTATTTGCATCGCTTGACCACGCTTACAGAATAGAAATGTATTTCTCCTTGAGATAATTGATATTTGTATTCACGGTGTGAGGAAATGCCACCTATTCCTGCAGCAGTAAATCAGGAACCATTTACCCTGCCAATACAGTTAGGCAATGTTTACGTGCGGGGCTACATTCGTTGTTTGACTAATCCGCGAGGGGTAGATTTTCTATTGCATTTCAATAGCTCATCTACTTCAGACTGTTGTGAACTTTCTCAAGATGTGTTTTCACTGATAATAGCAGATCTTGGAGTGCAGTAATCTGGAATTGAAGTTTCAGTGACAGATTTACTCAACGAGCGCTTTGCATGAGGCACCACTGCAAACATTATTTTATATCTGCGCGTGTATAAATATATTACGCGTACATATGGAGCTGACAAAAGCTTCGGAAGATAATTTCTGCAATTTAGCCAACTAAGGATTTCAAGTCAAGCATCAGTTTCCGGGTGTTTTTCATAATGGATTTCACAGCAGATGACCTGACAGCTAATCTCATGATCTGAGCCGCACGTATCCAAACAAACGGCCGCCAGGCCCTCAAAGGCTCCCCTGCTTTCACATGCCACGGCTGCGAGCCTGCGCCGCAAATGTCCAGAGGTCCAGACTGACCTCCTCACCCCCCGTCTGGGAAACATTCCTCCTCCCGCCGGCTCATTCTTGCCGACAAACAGAGCAGGACCAGTGGGCACTTGCTGAAAAGGGACAAGAGAGGGGCCATGAATGGAGCGTGTCTGGTACAACAATGCCAGACAATGTCTGTGAATGGGGTTGCAAACCGTGCTCCTGTTAGAGGGGCTGCCAGCAGCCTCCCTGCCCCCTCTCCTCCTCCTCCTCTGCTCCCCTTTCAGAAACACATCAGACCCAAAGACACGCCAAAGGGGTGGACAAAGTCAGTAGGTGCTGTGTTTTAGAAGGAGAGCCCGATGACTACGTAATTCCTCCATGTGCCACCTGCCCCGTGTGCCACTAAAACTGGTGGCAAGGACAAAAACGAAACTTTGAGTGCAAGCCCAGCTCCTGCCTCTGGGTGAGTGCAAAAGCACCAGTGTTACGCTCTGGGATGGGCCACTGGCCTCCGCTTTTGGCTTTTTTAGAAGCACCACAAGGCACCACTAATGAGGGGTGGGGTTCAGATCTGGCTGGATGTCTCTTTAAGTTGTGGGTTTTGGAGAAAAACAGAAGAGAAACCATTTATCCACACTGTGACATGCTTCTCCCATCTCATAGTGAAGGCAATGGCTTAACAGAGAATATAAGACAAAAGCAGAACATGTTAAGATGTTTTACAGGATACACTTAAACTTGTCTCATTTATGCTCAACCAAATCCTGGATAACTTTTCCAAAACCAGGGGAGAGTGCCCAAATTATACTGGTGAAGGCCAGTATCCAGCCCAAAGTGCTGAAGGAGTTTGGAAAGTACTTGGGCCTAAATATTGTAAATTTTGCCCTGAGAACATATAAAGTTTCATTAGAAATACTGAATTAAAATTAAATATATTCTCTATTTCTAGTACTTATTGCCAGTGATGATCGCAAGTAACCATTACATCTCCAGGATGAGCCCTCTAGTCCACAGTGTTGCAAAAAGGAAATAAAAAGAAATTATGGAGCCACACAGCAAGTACAATATGAAAACCTCTTCCCAAGAGGCTCCATGAGCCTCAGAAAGGCCATTCTGGGTGTTGAATCAGAAGCTGGGGAGCTACAGTTGGGAAACCCACAGTATACTCCTCAGTAATTTGGGATTTCTCCTCTTGGGAGCCCACCAGTAACTCTAGCTCTACATCTGCAAATGCCCTTTGGGAAGGGAGCAATTGGGTCAAGGCTGAGACTGGGAATCTTAGTAATACACAAAAAAATCTTTCAAAGACTGGGAGCTTTCAGGATCAAAGACGCCCCGTCTGACTGATGTGTCCGTCTATGTTACTCTGTCTGCAGAGCTCTGCATGGGTCTATCTACAAAATAAAACTTCCTGCCCATATTTTAGATCATTTCCCAAAAGCATATTTGGGATGTGAATGTCCAGGCTGACCTGTCCAGACCTCTATCAGCAGCTAATTTAAGCCAGCTAAAAAACCCGTGGGTGGTCACAGCAGGGTGAGGGGCACCAGCACCATCTGCAAGAGCAACCTCAGGAGCAAGTTTGTTCTACTTGGGCCGAGCTGTAAGAAGGAACCTACTAAATTCTGCCCTGGTGTAAACGGGGTTCCCGGAGTCAACACAAAAGCCACGGTTTACTGGGAAGGCAGCCTGACAGCTCAGGGAAAAAAACAATTAAACAGCAGCCCCAGCTGCTTCAAGCAAAGCACACAGACAGGAAAACCCCACACAAGTGGCCGTGGGGTGAGCCCTGGCCACGAGGTCCCCGTGGGGCTGGTGCCACCACAGCCCCTCCCTGGGCACCGTCCCCGGAGCCGAGGCGCGCGGCCGTGTCCGGCTGAGCCCCTCTGCCGGAGCGTCCCCCGGGAGGGTGGGCAGCTGGGGGTGAGATAAAGCAGACTCCAGGCTGTTTTATCTTATGCAGGGGGCTGGCCCCAGGAGCAGGAAAGCGTAAAGGTGGTTTAAAAACCACAGCTTTTTTTTTGTTGTCGTTGGGTTGTGGAGGTTCCCCCCCCGCCCGCTTTCCGAACATCTGGGCCTCTCCTGGAGCGTGTGCTGTGGGCAGAGCAGATCCTCTGGCCCTGAACCTGCAATGCCCAGAGGAGACCCAGAGCTTATGTGACAGATAAAAGCAACAGAGCAGGGGGGAAGTGGGAGGTTAAAACAATAACGAGAAATTTTTATTTAAAATGCATGCTCCTATCTGTTTAGTATAAATATTTTAGTTGTTCGGAGGGATTTTAAACACCCACGGGAGCTTGATTTGCAGTGAAATTCAGTGAGATTTAGGTGCGTCAATCCGGGAATGTGCCAGTCTGGACAGAACTACCACACTTCCTGTGGGTTTGGAGGCAACAGCCACAAAAGCAGTGGTGACCTCCAAAGCTTCCCTCCCGGGGACAAAATGACCTCCCTTCTCCCCGGCAAACTCGGCCCTGGCCGGCTGCTCCCTACTGCCCTGGAGGCAAGGCAGGGACTGAGGGAGGGGAAGAGCCTTCCCCTTCTCCCCGGGCTCATAACCAGCTAAGTTTTTGTCTCGTTATGCCTTTTAACACAAGTAAATCCAAATAACTGGGCAGTAATGAATTATAAATGGAACAAAAATGAATATACTATTAAATACTACTCCCAGAAGGCGATAAAAGGGATCAGCAGCTTTATCCCATGGTGCAGCTGAGAACTGACAGGCAGGCTGGGCTGACATTCAGAGGCCACTTTCTTTTCATGAGGGAAAATAAAATCCCTGGTGAAGGTGAGGCGGTATTTCCCCCACTTCTGCGGCCCCAGAGCCCCGTCTGCATTCCCGCTCAGTCCCGTACACTGCGGCTCCTTCCCCTGAAGCAACTGCTCCTGAGGGGGACGATCCTAAAATGGATGCAGAGGGGATGCTCGTGTGGCGGCCGGCCGAGCCCTCCCACCGCTCCTCCGGTGAAATACGCTCGTGTAAAAGAGGGAGCGAACAGAATTCGGTGCTTAACAATCTCCAGGGCTTTCGGTGCTCCGGCAGCCCGACCCCGAGGAGGAGGGGAGCAGAGGGGGAAGCACGGCCCTGTCCCGGTGCTGACCTTCCCTCGGCCAGGGGCCACGGGGCACCCGCGCCTCCGATAAGGGCCCGGCATGGCCGGCGCTGCTGCTCCGCGGAAAGGGCGGGAGATAAGGGCAGCAGATAAGGGCAGCGATTTCTGAATTATTTTCTACAAGCAGGTTTGAGAGCAGGGGAAGGGATGCAGCTGCGTGGCAAGGCCGTCCCTGCCTCCTCTCTCTCTCTCTCTGCAGTGGTTAAAGGGATCCGTGAGGATCGCCCCTGACTTTTATTTTTAACTCCACCGAGATCCAGAAAGTTGCTAAGCACCAGAGGCCTCTCTAATCCTCCAGCACTGGGCAAAGCCAATGGAACACACACTTAAACTCTTTTATACGTTTTAAAGTGCAGATAAACTTCAGCAAGTGCTGAAGTCTGGGTGGCTTTGATCCGAGGCACAGAGGGCACTTCCACAGTTTTTCACATATTCAGCTCCAGGCCCTCTCTGGCCACGGTGCCCATGAAGGGCAGCAGCCCCAGGGCTCATTCCTGTGCCCTGTGCAGCCCAGCAGCCACAGGGCCTCTGGGACCAGCCCACAGAGTCATCTCAACTGCAGCAACAGAAAAAAAGAAACTTTGAAGATGGTCCACAGTGGAGTTTCTTTGGTCATCAACCTCATTGCTAATTTTGGCAAATTTCTACCTTTTTTCTCCTCTATGCAATTCTCTCCCTCTTGCTGTGAGAAAAGCCTGCAGAAACTGCCAAGCGAAAACTGCACAGAGCAAGGGAGTTGGGCAAACCAAGAGAAATGTTTTCCTTTTCTCTCCCCTCCTGCAGTGCCAGTAACACCTGGTGCCACCTACAAGGCAGCAGGTGCACGGGGACTCAGGGAAGTGCTTGTGCCCAGAGGCTGTGGCAGGGCTTAGTCCTGCTGCGTCCAGCCAGGGCGAAGCTTCACCTTGGCATGGGTGGGACCAGGACACACCAGGATGCGCAGAAAACGTTTGGAAAGCAGGAGGAAGTTGTTTTCTACAGTGACTTGGCTGCTTTGGGCAGAAAAGGAGGTGCTTCGTTTTTGCATGCGTTTAACCGGAAGTGCTTGAAAGCGAACAGATTTTCTTCTTATTGGGAACGTTTGGGCTGAACTCAGCCCCTCCAACCCACTTCCCTCATCTTCTTTGTCTTTCACTTGGCACAATCATTTTTAGCACAAATGAATCACCCCCAGGTTCATCCTCCCTGCTGCCTTGCCCCTGCCCCATGGCAGAGCAGGCCCGTCCTGCTCTGTGTCTCCCAGGAGACACTGAGATAAATAGTTGGATCATTGATAGCATTTCAAGAAGAGTTAAAAAAAAGAAGAAGCCTCCAGCCAGGTCCCATGAAGGGGTTGCAACTCTTCCCAGAGCCCTTGGTGGCACTAACGCTGTTGACTGTTGTGCTTATGTCCCTCTTTGCCCTTACCAGGATTAGATCATTTGAAATAATAAATTGCCATTCCTTCACCAATACTTTGGGAACAACACCAGTCTGTGCCTTCGCTCCCAGCCCACGGTTTATCTGAGAACTGGCAGATTATTTAACAGCTACCATCAGGTCTGGGGATGCAGGCAGCACTCAACCAGACTAATGGAGGGATAAAAGCAGCCAACATAGCTCCTTTCGCTGCCCAGTGATCAGGAAATACAAAGTTCACCTTCAGCGTCTAATGTACAAATTTTAAAAAAACCTCTTTAGCAGGTGCATAGATTATTTTCATGTCTGACCTTACCCACTTGAGCCTTCCTTGACACAGAAAGCCATCCCTGACCAACAGGATTTGCTCACTTAAGCATGTTCTGCTCGGCCTTTGAGCATCTGCGCGTGGGTGGCGGCGAGCAGCCGCTCTTCTCGCGGCGGGGAGCAGCGGGGCTCGTGGGGCTGGTGCAGGTGCACGGGCACATCGTGTGAGCCCAGCCAAAATAAAGTACCTGCCTGTGACCCTTGCGGGGGGCCTTGCTCCAGAGCTTCCCTGCCCTCCTGGGGACAGGGACACCTGCGCGGCAGTGCAGGGACGCTGCTCCTGCCACCACACGTGGTGACACAGCGGGAGATCTTTGGAGCCAGGTGATTAATGGGGCTGGGGTTTAGTCCCTGTTCCCATAGGGAAAGCGGAGGCCTTGGAGAGTGCCAGGAGGAGAGCTCTGTGCCCTGAGGCTGGCAGCAGTGACAAACTGTTGTCCAGCTGCTGCCTGTGACCCGATGTCCCCAGCCTGCCAGCCCCGCTGACCCCAGGCCGCTCGTCCTGGGATGGACAGGTACCCCAGGCATCAGCATCAGCTCCCTGTCCCACAGCCAGGGTACCCCTGTATCCATGGAGACTGGTCCCGCTGTGGTCACCATGGAAATGCCCAGCGGCGCTCGGGTGATGCTCAAGCACTGGGGAAGTGGCAAGGGGACTGCCCCACGGTGACCCCAGAGGTGAGAGCAAGACCTCAACCCTGGAAAAACCAACCAAACCCAAGAAAGCATCGCAGCAGAGATGCAGAAACACCACACGTCTCTTCATCCTTCCTACTGTGCAACGTGTTCTTCCAGCAAGACCGGCAACATTTCCCAAAGAAAAGCCAAGAAGAGCAAAGAAAAAATGTGGCTTTTCATGACACATGGAGCGGTGCCATGAAACTTTGTCCCAGCTGCCCTGGCCAGCTCCAGCTCACAACCAGCACGGGCCTTGCAAGATGAACACAGCCCTCGGGTCTGAGTAACTAAAAAGCTTAAAAAGTGACTTTCTCCAAAGGAGATGAAATTTTAATTGTTGTCTCTGCTGCTCTCACCCGCAGTGTTTTGCACAGAAAAAGTTCTCGTTTCTACCACGCCAGAGCGACCCAGAATTCGTGTTAGGAGATGGACATGCCTACACACCGATGGATTTATTTACTGCTTTATGGGATGTGCGCCCAGCCTCAGCCATCAGCCTATGTCCACTTAGGTCATGGAAGAGCGAGTCAGAAATCACCGGAAAGAAAATAATTTCTGAATTTATACTTCTATGGCAGCCCCGAGAAGCCGTCTGTACGCCAGGCTGTGTCAGCAGCACAACGTGGCATTGCATCTCCACTGCCCTGACCACGGGGAGCAGGGGAATATTCCAGTAATTATAGCAAATCCCCAGGTGAACCATCTAGAATAACCAATTTTAATAGCGTGTCACTGCTCTGTCTCATAAAGCAGCCCTGAATGGGCTGTAAGAGGTGCAGTGGGGGGGACCTGCTCGTACCAGGACCCGCCTCGTGAAGGATTCAATCGTCAGCATCTGCACACCCACCCCTTGGTGCCCACCACCACTATTCCCCATCCTTGCCTTGCTGCCTGAGTTTGCTGCTTCAGCTCAGCTGCCTCCTCTTCACTAATCTGCCAGGTTTTCAAGGAAAGCAGCATTTCTCCAAAACAGAGTACAAAATGCTGAACTTAAGGCGCTAAAGCTTTGCTTTCTGTTTTAATGGTTAAAAGGTCGCCTTTGCCTAAAAAATAAAATCTCACACGCCCTTGCCCAGAGCCCCCCAAAGCCTACAAAACTTGGAAGAGAGAAGGAAGTTCCGTTTTCTTCCCTTTCTCCACCCAAACGTCTTCTACTGACTGTAAAACCTGTAGGGACATCCTTGCAAAATCTAAATTCCCGGAACAAACTTCAAAGCATTGGAAACTAATATTAGCATTTTTCATAATGTTACAATGACTGTATTGTGTTATAAAACCTTACAAATTATTTAAAAGGGCTTTTTTTGGCCTTAATGTTACAGACTAGGCAGATAATTTGTGTGATTTCAAGGCTGCAGAGCTACAAACGCTGAGCTGACCGGCTGAACCGTGATGCTGCATTGGCACCAATGCTGGGGTCAGTGCTGTGACAAGCAGCCTGTAGCCATGCACATTCCTGGCAAATGTCACCTCGCAGGGAGCCAGAGGCAGGTTTAAAAAAATAATAAAATAAAAAAAAATTAAAACTACATTGTGTTTACAGTGATGTAAAAAAAATCACCTTCCACAGATTGACTAAACTGCTCTGAAAGTCAGCCTAGAAGCAAGTTAGTCCCAGAATCCAAGAATCCATGGGAAAGACACCTACAATTCCTAAAAATGGTCAGCATTCAGTCTTGATGAGAACACACATAGGATTTCTGCAAACAAAAATAATACACTCCCAAACCCCCCCCCTCCCCCCAAACATTAAACTCCAATATTAATATTTTTAAAGAGTGGAAATACTGGGGTTGTTTAACCTTTTCGTGGTGCAGTGTGATATTTCTTCAATTATGTGACTAATGAAAAATAGTTTAGCTTTCAAAAAGGAGCTGGTTACAGCCTCTGCACTCAGAACTTTTACTACCTACAGAGAGGGTTTAATTACAAAGGTCTTGTCCACAAGGTCAGGAAGAAGAAAACTAAAGGGAGTCTGATCCTGATTTACTGTGACTCCCTTTCCCCACTCCCATACTGTTAAAGGTGGTTTTCCATTGTAACATAATTTATATTCACTTTGAAGATACTTCACGGGGCATGGGGAGATGTGGGCTCTGCTGAGGATGACACGAGCAAATTCTAAGTGCAAGGATTTACCCTGGGATAAAGGAGCTGTGTTATCAACTGCAATCAGGTCCGGAATGCTGCCCTGTACCTTGCTGGCTTTTTCGAGGGCAGGCTGAAACACCAAAGCCCAGCTTTGGTCAGGGAAGAGGGTCCAACACCTCCTGGGTGGCCCTTGGCCAATGCAGTGCTCCCACAGACACACTTTCACACGGGTCTTGTTTTGGAAAAGCGACTACGAGGCAGGTGTTGCATTTTTCTATGGGACTGGGGAGTCAGGAAGGAGAAATTCTCCAAAGCAAAATAATCAGAGAGAGAAAAAAAAAAAAAAAGCCTTAAAGAGGAAGCAGGCTGTGGCTACAGGAAAGCATATTTCTTTAAAAACACCTCAGGAAGTTATGTTACTTTAAATTTTTCAGCTGCCGCCCTCTGAAGAAGCACACGTTCCACTTTATCATGCAAAGGAAAGAGAAAACGGAGCACCATAAATCGGAGTTGTGCTTACAGAGAAGGTGCTGTTTATCTGTCTGATATTTAGACTGACCTTTGCTGGGTTGTGGAGTTTGTCTGTCTGCAAATCCTCAAATCTCAAACAGAGAACACTGCCGAGAACCAACTGACCCGTGGGGGGATGAAATATTATCTCCTCCTTTGTATACAACTTCTTCCCCAGCAGCCTCACCAGCACCAGGGCTTTGTCTCCAGCCTCTGGCAGGGGTGGGGGGCTGCAGGTCACCCCTTGTGCCAGCACCACGGTCTGGTTTGCGCTTGGGCTCCCCACTCTCATCTGTTTGGTCAGCAGACACAAAACCTGCCAGAACCTCACCCCCGTCCCAGTTTGTCCCCTCTGGTTTGTCCCCAGTTCTGTTGCCCGTTTCTGCTCTTGCCACTCGCACACGGTGTCAAAACCTGGGCAAAGCCCCACGGGGGGAATCTCACAAGCAAACACACCCCAGCCCACATCCCAGCTGCACTTCGTTTCCCCAGCGTTGCTTCATTCCCTCCTTAAAACACGGGAGTGGGTTCTTTTAAATCATCCCTTGGAAGATGATCGTGCAACAGAGATGGCATCGGCGCTACTTTTGTTATCCCGAGGAAAATGTATTGCTGTGTTTTTGCCAACCATCTCTGTTGCCAGTGCTTAAGATTCAGTGCTGGAGCTCGTGCCTTCCCCTTGCTTAGCCTTCCAAAGCCTTTTGCAAACATTTAAATAAACAGCCCTAGGAAGTAAGTATTAATAAATACATTTTACAGAGGCTGATTTAGTCCAGCCAGTAGGAGTTATGCACACACAAATTAGTAGCAGACTCAGAAAAGCAGTCCCTGTGCCTCGAGTCCAAGTGCTGCCAGACAAAAGCTGGCTGCAGTCACTTCCCGAGCATCCCAGAAAAAGAGACTCTCGCTCCACCAGCCAGTCCCCCTTGCAAACTTCTTTCGAGAGCCCGAGTTCCCATGAAATGGTGAGGTTCACCAAAGCGGGCTGAAATCAGTCCTACCCTCATTTCCATCCAGCCCTCCAGGAAGCCCTTTCCAGTGAAACACCTCCGGTCCTTCCCTCCAGCCACAGGAGGAATCCCCTAATGAGTTAATGCTAAACGAAGCAACAGGCAAGATTTGTGAATGAACAGGCCAGAGGACTGTCAGGCCAATCTTCTCACAATGATGGCTTATTCACAAAAACTGGGCTTTGAACAACCTAATTAGGACGAGGAATACATCATCTGGACAGTACTGAGAAAAGTGAAATATGTTGCAATTGCCAACGCTCTTTCTATTGTTTCCAATATCAGCTGAGCAGCCAAGGAAACCTCCTTCCTTGAGCAGGAAAAGGGCACAGCAGGCTCCGGGTGCCTCCGCTTGTACAATCTGAGGACACTCCAGTGAAAACCCCAGGCTGAGGAGCAGCAGCTGGGCCCTTTTCCCTTTTCCTCGGTGTTACAAACCAGCCCACGTGTGATATCCCCATCCACCAAGACCCGAGCCGGCTCTGGTGATGGCCGCTCCACTGCCCAGAGTTAAAACCCAGGACTGAAACTTGGCCTTAATCCCCCTCTAAAGGTGCACTTGGGGACACGGCACCTGCAGGCAGCTGTCACCCAACCACCCTTCAGTCTTTGCTGGCATCCCTTCGGCTGCCAAGGGCACTGCAGGGCTCTGAGGGGCTATCACTTGCCACGTGGAGAGGAGGGAGTGATTTCATCCATCTCCACACAAACGAGGGAGCTGAGCACCTGTCCTTTCTCACAGAGGCTTTCCCTACCCACCTCTCCACCGGTGGCCTCCCTGCCACCAGCCAAGAGGGGACCTGGCAAGGCCCAGGCGTGAGCTGGAAGAGTTAATCCTCCCGCATTTAAGCACAGATGGAGCCAGGGAAGACTTTCCTTCTTTAAAAGTACAACTGTTGTTCGGTTTCCCTCAGGTACAGATTCATTAGCTCTTGACTGGCTCTCCTGGCTTGCTGACTACTTTTGGAAAAAAGCCATTTACCCTGGTGAATGTCAAGGTTAGTTCAAACCGTCCTTGTCATCAGTCTCTCTGGCAGAAGGTCAGGGAGAAGCTTTCCTCAAATGGGCAGCATCAAACAAAGCAGAGGCTGACTTAACTCACCTAAGGAAAGGAGACCTTCCCTGCTAGGCAGTAAACATTCCCCTGGGTGAAGAGGACAGGAGATTAACCCCTCTCTCTCCCCCAGCTCCTGGGGGCTGCCTTCAGGTAGCCACTTCCACGCCCATGGGGCCGATCACATCCTCATCTCCCCTTGCTGGCAAAAACCACCTGGGCACACCAAACCTTCCAGGGAAGACTCAGCCTCCAAAGATGTTATCCCAGCAACAGCTCATGTCCCTTTTCTTTAATTATTACTATTTCTTTAGACTTTCAGTTTAGTTCTTACACCTCCAGCACCACAAGCCTCCTCACTAAGTCACATGGGAAGCATTAGAGCACATCACTAAACAATAACCACCCATTTAATACCTGTTAGCTTGGGTTCCTACAGAACACGATGGGATGTCTTCAAGGTGGTGGGTAGCCTCTTCACGTATGCAAAGAGAGGCACATGTGCTACTTAATGAAAAAGAAAAAAATTTTTTAGAAAAAAGGGAGAAAAAAATCCTGCCAAGCCTCTGTACCCCTTTTGTGTGCTGCAAGTGAGCAGGCTCAAAGGATAATTAATGTTAAAAGGAAGTATTTTTGGAGGTAACACTCCTGGTAAGAATACCATGGGTAAATTACAGGAAAAGCTCTCTGGCACCTGGAATGGGTTTCGTCCACAGGGCTTTAGCGTAAGAAAATGAATGGGAGAACAAGAGAGGAAAGTTTTGGTGCTCCCTTCATGCTTCTTTATTCACGTGGGAAGAATTAGAGGAATTTTTCAGCAGGAGGGAATGGTGGTAAATTATAAACGGCTTCAGCACAGAAAAATACTTTGAACGCTCCGTCTTGCAGCATTACCAGCTTGCTCCCAGGGTTTCCCTCTCAGCCCTGCCCTCTCCTAGGCCTGGACAGCTGGGCCAGCTCTGAGGGTCCCATCCAGAGAGGAACCTCTGCCACCCTGATGCCCATCTGAAGGGGCTGGGACCAAAGGGAAGCAGAGAGGATGGACACGTCCTTGTTGCAAAGGCACAAGGCAGAGCATACCCGTGGCAAACAGACGCTGTGAGGAAGAATAAAGATTAAGGAAACAAAGTGTTTGCTGTCTTACAGCATTTCTCAGCTGAGAGACCGAGAGCCTCCTGTAAAAAGCTCGTTAGGAATCTTAACGCAGAAGGAAAAAGTGCTGCAATTATGCAGCTTCAACTCAAAATCTTTTTGGAGATCGTAGCAGCTTTTGAATTCTCTCACTTGCCTATAAGGCACCGGAGAAGCTAGGTCTGAGAGTTCTGGTGCAGAAGAGCTCTCCTGTAAAGCAATACTCACCTACAGTCAATTAGACATTAGCCAGTGCTTTGAAGTTTAGAGACTCTGAGATTCTTCAAAGAAGGTCTATTTCGAACCAGTATTTCAGCCGAGGTCAAACACGGCACCCAGACCTCGCTTCAGACTTCTCTGCCCTCGCGACAACAAACATGGTTTGTGGTATTTCTAATTTGTGGAGGTTTCTGAGAGATGAGCAGATCAAAAATGTAAATGGCTTCAGCCCTCGGGTCAAGCAGGCAATCTGTGCCAGCGTGTGAAGGAAATGAGTATGACAGTTCACAAAACGTTGCTTCCAGGAATAAGAGCTCTCGGTTTCCTAATAAGCTAATGGTGGGCTTAAAGAGGACGCTCCAAATCGCTGTCTCCCTCTGAATTTCCTCTGGATTGCAGCTGGAGAGCAGACCCTGGGCCTGTCAGAAGACAGATCTGTCTACTGGAGGGCCCAGGCTCGGACCTATACTTTTGGCTACCGCATGTTTCAGCATCTGCCTGACTCGCCGGCGCTGGGATTCAAAGGAGCCTGCGTGTTTTACCCCTGTGCTAACGGGTCCTGCAAAAAACCCTTCCCTGCTTTTATTGTCCGCAAGAGTCCTTTCCACACTAATTCTGCGCTTGTAACACACTCCTGCAAAATGAAGCCAGAGATGTACAAGGCCTGTCCTGTCTGCTTCCATTAGGGATGGGGAGCATTCCTATCAGTTTGAAAGTAGGTCGAGGTCTTTTCATGTTCATTCAGTTTTCAGGTTTCATTTTTACACACACGCACATATTATAGGTGGGGCTGACGGCACTGTCTATTACTAAAGTTGTATGACACTTCCCATTATGAGAGACTGTTTCATTTGCTTATAACTTCGCCAAACTCAAACCAGACTTTTCCTGTAATTGCAGCTTCCAGCTGCTGGAAGAGGGGCCTTGGAGAGAACAACGGGAATCATTTTTCCCTGGGTATCTCCAGGTCTCGGAGACATAGAAAAGGAAACAACTTCATTTAATGGGGGGAGAGGAGGACACGTGAGGAAGACTGCGAGGATGGAAAGAAATCCCTGGGATAACAGGTCAAGCAAAATTGAAATATGGGATGGGAAAGACGGGTTACAGCTGGCCTCGCTTGGGTGGACACAACTCTGCAGAGAGGAGCCAGTGCTGAATGATGAGTGGATGAGTACAGCTGTTTGGGCTAAGTCACGAGATAAAAGCACTTGTAGAAATAACAATAATAGTAATAATAACAATAATAACAATAATAGAAAAAAGAGACCCTGTGCCTGGGCAGGCAATGAGACTGGGAGTCAGCTGATGGCAGCAAAGCAGTGGAGCTGGACAAGGACACGATGGTGGGGCAGGCTGGGTGAGGAAGCAGGAACAGAATCCAACTGAAGGGTCGGTGCAGAAGGTCACTGAATCACACCAGTTGGTCTGTGTCAATGGGAAAATGTCAGGGATGTCCCACAGTAAAGGAAGAACTTTGAATGAACTTCCCAACCTATCCTGGAAAAATGAAAGCAGTACAAAGCTGAGTTCAACAGACACGGAGTCTCCTTTGCTTAGAAACAGGCACCACTTGTGCTCATCAGCAAGGGGAAAGAGAGGTCTTTCAGCCCTTTATCCCAAAACAGCATCAACTTCTGCCACTGCTTCCAGCATAAACACTGGGCATGAGGGGGAAAAATCATAAAATGGTCACTAAGGTTAAAAAATAATACCTTGACAAAGACTACCTGAGTGGTGAGAGGACAGCGCTACCGAGGGAAGCCAGCCGAGCAGTCGTGGGGAAGTGCTCCCTTTGAGCCTCGCTGTGTCCCTGGAAAGATGAGAACTGAGGTGCCCCAAACCCCTAGCGAGTTCTGTAAATACAAATCCTATCTTCCCTATCACTATATTTCCTGACATAATTCTTAGGAGCTACTTCCATATCCTGGGATTTACCAAAAAAAAAAAGAAAAAAATTAAGTGAGATCATGAGGTAAAATTAGACTGGGTGCAGATGGGAGAAGGTTAAAACCACTCTTTTGCCTCCGTGCTTGGAGCTGGGAGGCGCGAGAGCATCTCGCGGTAGGAACGCACCACTGCGGAGATAATTTGTGTCAAATTGAAGCTCTGCATTGACAGATAGCTAAGTACAATAACAATTATAATAATAAAAGCCAGGCCCCAGCACACGCTGCGTGCACGGACATTTCTTGCCCTTGAAAATAGGAAGGGAATGGCGGAGCTCTGTGTAACTATCACTTAGCGAGCTAAAAAACGCGTGAGCTAAAAACACGTGCGCGTTTCCAGATGAATTGAAGAGAGGAGTTTGCTGATGCAAAGTCCTGTATTTAAATATGGGTTTGAAATGGCAAATACGCTGTAATGCATTGGAAGACGCCACAGTGGTTTTGCAAAAAGGAACAAAATGGAAGGTATTATTTGGAAGGATCCATGCATTGTAGAGAATTGGACATCACTTGGAAGCTTTCCTTAACCAAGTGTACTAATAATGCTGCAGGCCTGAGGTTCTGCTTCTCCTGCTGGTGACTGATTGCTGACAATTGCTCAGGAGCACTGAGTCACCACATTCCTCTGACACACTGGGTAACGGAAATGGTGAAAGGGTGGAATCCAAATCCAAAACCACCGCCAAAAAAAAATAAACAAAATATAGGGTTTGGAAGGGAAATAAAAATTGTTCCTGAGGGTTTAAAACAACCTCTAAGTACAAGTGGCTTGGGTGAAGTCTTCCTGTGGACAGACTGTTCTACATCTCCATACTTTTATTCTTGCATCTTTCTTTGGTGCATCTGGTGTAGACTAAATTCAGTGCCCATCTGACGCAGCGTGGCAAACTGTACACAATAACAAACCCAAAAGTCACAGCTGAAGTTGTTCCTTCAGCTGTCGCTCCCCAAAGGGCAGCAGATGAGAGTTGCACCCTCTGTCCCAGTGGTAGGCGTTTGGGAATCTGGGATTCTGCAGCTCCTGGGCTGACACTTGCACTGTGGCTAGAGGTGAGCGTGGCTACAACATACCAACATGCCATAAATTTTCTAGGAGGAAAAAACCTAAGATTGCATACAAAAGGAGAAATAATTAAAGAAAGTCAATTTAAATCAAGTCTTAAAACTTAGGAAACGCCAAACTGAAAGTTGCCTGGTCAACTTTAATTTAGGCTCCTTCCTGGTACAATGGAATTTTGATTCAGTCTTTAATTACACGATCACTTAATGTTTGTTTCACAAGATCATTTCCTCATTCAGTGCAAAGCAGTTGCCCAGGCAACCTTCATCTTTGCATTTTCAAATTTTGAGTGCTCAATTCAACAGTCTTTAGGAAAAGGAAAAAAAAAAGGGAACATTTGTACGGAGGAACTGTGGACCTGGTCTAGGTGGTTTCCTTGGGGACGTGTGGTGCTTCTCCGAGAGGAATGAAGTTCTCGGAGAGAGCGAACGTTTTCCCACAATAATTGTTCTGGCAGCACTCGCTGCTCCCCTTCCCCAGCCAAAACAAGGCTGTGGGTGACAAGTACTGCTCTCTCCTGAGGTCCATCACAGCAGGGAGCAATCCTGAGCTCTCAGAAGATACTCAAGCCCTCTCCAAAGGCACGGATGGAGCCGGCCTCCAACCAACAGGCTGGAGTCGTGGTTTAGGCTCTGGGGTGATTCCCAGCTGCCGGCACTCACACCCGGCACGGGCAGGACGGCGGAGAGTGAGATATGCTTTTGGCTATCACAGCACTCTGTTAGTTACTGTTCCACCCTGGCCCCCAATTAACTCCCTGCTCCAGCCTCAAATCAATTAGGTTTATGCCCCTGCCCAGTTCTCAGTGTGCTCCAGTCTCACATCAATTCTGCCTGCAGTGATTTAACAGTGATTTAGCCCCTGTCTCAAACGTACCACTTACCCCCCATGACATTGCAATCGTTCTACATTTATTTTCTCCTCCTTTTCATGCTTCTCCCCGCCCCTCCTCAATATGGGAAATTTGTCAAAGCACACCCTTTGCCTGGAGTTGTTTTGCTTTCACAAATTAGCACTTTCCAGTAACAAAATGGTTTGCCTAAAAAGAAAAAAAAAAAAAAAAAGGAAAAAAATATCTCCACACAGCCTCTGGTGAGGGCTCTGTGGCCTCGGCTGATGGTTTCATTCTCTGGCAACCATTTGCTTCTACTCTTCTCTTTAGCTCTCCTGGCTTTCTTCTGGGGACTTCAATGTCAGTGAAGCCAGCAGCCACTCGTTTTCCTATGATGCTCATTTCACATGTTTAGTTTGGGGAATGCCTTTGCAAGGCTTCATTCTTCCAGATTTGCTCTTCTTAAGCATCCCGAGTGCGCTTTCCCTGGACTGGAATTCAAATCCAAATGACTATGGCCATAAAAAGCTGATTTTCAGTCCAGCAGGACAAGGTGAAACGAGGCTCCAGCCTTGCTGGAAGGAACTGCTCTGGGACTGTGCCCCATGGGGGACTTTAATGCCTACACATTCCCAACATACCAGTGATAGGGTTTGGGATGGATCTTATAGTTTAAAATGGGAGCCCATTCCCATTCGTCATACACACACACACAAAAATCCAACAAACAAAGCAAACCCCCAAAAAAGAGAAAAATAAACTTTTCTATCCTAAGCCTTGTTTCAGCACTAATTAATATTTCCAGCCCCCCATGCCAGGTAGAGAAGGCAAACGGGGATTATTCCTATTGCCCATTACACAGCCAAACCATCCAAGACACCAAACAGCCACAGTCAGCAGCTCTTTCCCAGCACTCCTCACTGTGCAGGAGGGTTTGATCCTGCTCCGCTCAGCCCTCAGGGAGTTCTCCCGTTGATTTTAGTGGGCACCAGCTTCGGCCTGCAATGAGCTGCCCCTCAGCAGCGTGGGACACCTGGCACTGGGGGCTGGGGGTGGGATGGCAGCTCGAGGTGCTGCCTGGCTGGAGGTGACACGGCGATGGACAGGTGCCAGCCCGGCAGCGCGCGCGGCTCCGAGCGCGGCTCAGCTCCTTCGCAGTTGCACAGATTTAGCCGAAGCTCAGCTCCTCCGGTCCTCCCAGCCCGCCTGCTTCCGGAAACTGGAGATATTATATTTCAGGGTGCTAAAACGTTTGTATATCCCTGCCTTATAAAACATGCAAAAATGCCATCTGCAGTTAGCATGACTAACTCCAAGCACGCAGTCCTACTACAGATCCCCTCGCAGCTTTCTTCCTTTCATTGCTAAACACTTTTCAAGAAAGAAAGAAAACTCCATTTTTAGTGCTAATGCCACCTGCAGGTTGAAGAAAAACAGTTGCAAGATCTCTGAAAACTGAACAAACATGCCTTTTTTTTCCCCCCCCCCTTCCCTATCTAACCACAAGGAATGTTCCTGTGCAACTGCACCTTTTTCTGGACGGAAATGACTTTGTCCGTTGGAAAAGCGACCTTTTCTTGCTCTCAGATAACACGGCTTGTCTTATCTGCTGGTGGAAACTTCCACCTGGCTGGTTGGTAGTGGTTTGTGGGGAGCCTAAAGTCAAATACCCATCAGCAGTTTTCTCTGATGTTTCTTCTCTAACTGCTCCTGGCTCCCCTGCCCTGATGGGGATCTCAGCGGCCAATGATCCATCCCCAAGGAGTCTAATTCAGATGGACACTCAAACGTGTATCCACCTGCCAAAAACTGGCTGGAGATGCTTCATGCTGTGTTTGAACGCTAAATGCAAACACTGCTGTTGGATGCACAGCCCCCATCCCCGACTGACGTGGCCGGATGCTCCAAACGTGAACCTGGGAGCTGCAAACCCCGTACTTTGACACTGAACACCTTTCACCACGGTGCTTTTGAGCCTCATCTCAGCTCTTTAAAGTGGGATTAGCGACCCCAGCCAGATTTCCATGAGGAAGAATCACCTTGCTCTGCAGAAGAAACTAACCCTACATACACTTGGCCAGGCTCTGTTATTTAGCACCACGTTAGTGCCAGCAGTGGGACTGCCGGTGGCTGCGTTTTTCCCTCCGTGGAGACCCATCCATGGCTTTTCCTCCCAGGCCCAGGCAGCACAGCTCCAACACCAGCTCTTCCCCTCCAAACATTCCTGTTGGGAACATCACCGCTACCACTGGCTCATCGTTCTCGTTGGTGGTACTTTTTCAATCGCGCCGTGGCCCCTGCTCTCAGTCTCGCAGTGATTTTTCCTGCCGTGTGAATTCTACCTGGGAAGCAGCGAGCAGAGCTGGAACAGTCAAGTGTATTTGACTTTGCCCTCACCCCGAAAAGGGCATCTTGGACCTACATTTTGTAACCATTGGACTTAAGTACACGAGACTGTGCAACCTCTGACACGAAGTAACGCGGAATACGATGACATAATGTTATAAGAACAGACAGAAATAATGTGGAAAAGCCCTTTCTGGCTCTAATAGGCAGCTGGTGACACAGGTGAAACACCTACTGTACCACTTAATAAAATTATTTTAATTTAGAATGGGAATGAAGAAATGGAGCCAATTACCTCAGTGGATCTGACAGGCAACCCTAAATGGATCCTTGGTTTGGGCCATTTTTATCCCTATGAATAATGATAAAATGACTCAGAAGAGATGCCTGAGGAAACACTGCGCGCTCCCAGCCCAGATAATATTAATAAGGCAGGCTCCCAGCTGCAGAGAAAGAAACCCGAACAAATCATCGTGTTTTCACTTGTGCCCCCTTTTCTTTGACCGAATTAGAGGAGAGGCGGATGGGGAGGGAAGGGGAGAGGATGTGGGGGGGGAGTGCCTGCCCTCCCACACCTGAGCGGATGAAAACGTCCCTGTCACCTCCAGGCACGCTCCAGAAGGAGTTTGCAGCGTTTCCGTGGGCAGAAATAACATTTGTGGCTGCACTTAGCTGGGTTAAAAAAAAAGTTTCAGGGCAAAGAAATGCTGCTGCCGTAGGGTGTGGAGGGACTGTCAGTCAGGAGCAAGGAGAAACACTGCTCCCCGCCCTGTGATAAATAATAAATAATTACGGAGGGTGCGAGTACAGGAGGGATTTGCTACCCCCATGGACGGGTCCAGGCGCTGGACCGGGTGGACAAATGGTCTGTTCCAGTATGGCAACTCCTGTTTTCCTGTGAAAATACAGATTTCATGGTGCAAGATCAGTTCTGTCAGATTAAATCAAAATGCAATAATCACTGAGCAATTGCCATCTGATATCTAAATACCCCCACCAGCCTTATCCTACTACTAATTTTAAAACAGACACCTCTGAGAAGGAGGATTTTTTTTTTTTTTTTTCCCTAGGGAGAGGAATAAAAATCCTCTGAAGTGATAAAAATTAATCTCAATTCATGTTAGTTTCAGTGACAGCGATTGTACCAGGCACACAGGCTGTCCGGCGGTATTTCTGGGATGAATTCTGCATCTTAAAATAAGACAGAGGAGCCTGAGAGATGTTGTTTTGTAGGAAGAATTTTCCCCCTCTTCTCCAAAAAAAATCATCTTCCACTGCAACTTCTGGGCAGAGAGGCCACGGGAACCGCTGTGCCTTTAAGACCAGATGTAACTTGCAGATCAAAAGGGCACAGCATTCACCCATGTCATTGTCCCCTGAAAGATCAAAACCTCATTATAGACTTGGTGCAATATCTGTTCTTTCAAAGGAGTTTACATATTTCTCCTCTATTTTTTTTTTTATTTTCTTATTTTATTTTTCTGACAGCCCCCACCACTTCTCCTTTTCTCCATCTATTCTTATCACTTTCGAATTACAGAGATCTATTTTCAGATGAACGCGCTGAACAAAACCTTCATCTGGGTATTTTTTTTTTCCATTTTTCTCTCTCTCTTTTTTTTTTTCCCCTCTTTTTTTCTTCTTCTTTTTTTTTTTTTTTTTTTTATTTCCCAACATGGCGGTACGTGCTTATGCCCGCTATCTGCATAAGTCTTTTGTGTATTGCTAATGGAGTGCTGGAATTGTGGCAGCTCTGAGCAGGGAATACATGTGAGCAACAATATGCTGACAGACCCCTCGGTGGAATCTAATCTGTTCCAGCTCATGCACTCCTCAGAAACTATTTAACTTTCATTAAACTGTGTTTGATATCAGCTAAATAGAATGCATACGGCACCAATATAGCTCATATGGTCTCATTCATTCGATCACAGCAGTGCTTTTTTCTTATATTTTCCCCCCACTTGTGTCAGTACCCGGTATAGCTGGGTAAATAGGAGACCTTTGAAGATATAGTTAGTACTCAGATTTCTTTATTCTTTTGTGCTGGTTTCTTAGTGTTGAAACAGTGATTCATGTATGTCTCAGACAGCCTCCATTAATTTCATGTAATGTAGCTTTTATCTCGTAGCTGGGACAACTATCTCCAGCACTGTCTCCCTATAGCATCTCTGGCGCAGCAGCCCCTCCGCCTTCCCGCTCCCCTCCACCCCCC
>VZTA01004933.1:257434-297620 GCA_013398855.1 Mohoua ochrocephala | reverse complement strand
AAATATCTTTCGTGGCAGCGGCTGGATAACAGTTTTTTTAACCTATTCACAGCGCACTAATTTGATTATGAATGCAGCACAGTAGGAGCATGCAGTTTCTGGGGAGCGGGAGGAGGGGGCGACGGGCACTGGATTTACAAGCTGGGGCTGTTCAAAAGTTTGAACGGTCAAATGCGCCTTAAAAAAAAAAAAAAAAAAAAATTTAAAAAAATTATCAAGACCCAAATCTCACCCCAACGGTCATGAACCCAAAAAAAAATTTGAAAAAAAATCCCCAATGCCAAACCAGCCAGCCCTTCAAACCAAAGAGAGCTGCAGTTGAGTGTGTTACCACCACAAATAAACACTGTGAGTCCATTTGTAAATAAAAAGAGAAAAAAGCTGTTTTGCTACTTTTTTTCCCTCTTTTTTTTTTTTTTTTTGCCTCTTGAATGATCCAAATGCATTAAAGACTTCTTCACCTTACGAGGAGGATGGAAGAGGGAAGGCAACATCAACTTGATTGGGAAAAGTGAAAGCGATTACCTTACGCTTTCTTTCAAGATTTTTTCCAATTACGTTTTATTAAGTCCAAAGGAATAATCACAATTTTTTTTACATATTGCTTAAGAGAAACAACATGGGGTCCTTTGGTGGAGGGAACCCAATTATTTGGGATATTATTTTGCGAAACCTTTTCATTTTATTAGTATACCAGAGGGTTTTCACATTCGCCAGGCTAAATCCTAACTATTATTACTTTTTGGGAAGAAGTGTCTCACCGGGGCAATTAATTTTGTACATTAACACCGGTCGCTGCCGCGTCGCACGTTTCAAACCAGAGAAGGAACGCGAGCTCCTCGCACGATTTATCATTCAGTTCATAACGGGGTCACCGACGCCAGCCCAGGTAATACAAAATGAGCTTTTTTTAGAGGATTTTGCTGTGCAGCAACTTTGCACAAAGTCCTGGGCTGCACCGAGTTTGCCGGAGCTCTGAGCGCAAGCCCTGGGTCTCCAGGCAGCGTTACGGCAGCGGCTGCCAAAGGGAGAGCACAAACGTGCCCTATCTGCTCCCTGGAAATCAAATCCTACTGCAGCAACTTCACTCCCGAGCCCACAGAGGCTGCGCAGGGAAGGGCTCGCTGCTACCCAGCCAAAAGGCTGATCCAAAAACTATGGAGATAAGCTTATTGACATTTTTACTGTACGTTATTAATCTTATTAATAGCGTTAACAAAGGCTAATTGAAAATGCATCATCTATAATCACGTCAGTCTTCGGTTTAGGGCATTTTTGTCAAAGTAAAGCAGAGAGGAGTAATTCACACTCTACTGTTTGTTTGCCCCCAGTTTTGGGGAGGCAGGAAGGAGGCTCTTTTGATTTCGCTCAGCCCCACATAGCCCCAAGCCAGAGGCAGGGAAATTAACGGCTGCGGTTTCCGGCACCGCGAGCCCAGAGATAAAACCAGCTTTGGCACTGCAGGATGGGCACGCAGGGGGCCCGGGGCAGCACAGGCAACGCTCGCCCCATTTCTGCTGCAGCCAGCTCAGGACCCCAAGTCTGGCACCTCTGCTACAGGTAGGCAGCAACAGGCATTGCCCGCCCTGATGCTTTTCCATTCAGAAAACAGGCCATGACAAAAATATTCCTGTGGGACAAGGGACGAGCAGGCACATGGGGAGCAAAGATACTTCACTCTCCAGCAAGTGACAGGAAAACCCAAAGAGCAGCTTTTGCACCTCCTGGCATGGTACAACAAGCACTGTGAAGCCTCTTCCAAAGGGATGGTGCCAGCATGATCCCACACCTACACACAGCCCAAATGGCCACTGAAATACCCCACTGCAGATATCCCTCAGCTCACCAGGAAAAGTGCCACCAGCGTCATTGCAGCATCTCCCCACTTGCCCTGTTGCAAGGCCACCTCAAAATAACATTGCCCATTGACTTCCAAATTGGAGGCAGCACAGCCCTGACCTGTGCTGTGGCCACCCTGCAGGGCTCTGGGCACCCTGGGCATCCCCCACAGCACAGGGAAGGGTGCTGGCTACGGACTGTCCCCCAGCACAGGGAAGGGTGTTGGCTATGGATTGTTCCCAGCTCCGCTCTCCCAGGAGCTGCACCACAGCTGGGGCACTCGGAGCTGCAGCATTACTCCTCCTCTGGATGCTCCACATTATTTTTTCTCTGCTTCAGGACAGTTAGGGAAGCACCACTGATCCCCCTGGCACAAAGTGACAACTTCCACATCATGGGAATCCAAGATCTTTGCAAAACCCACAAGCTGCTCACACATCCCCAGACCCCTCCCCACAACAGGGGCAATGACAGCACTGGTCACAACCACGCTTTGCAACCCAGAAGAGTTCACCCCTCAAAGCCAAAACAGAGCACGCAGCAATGCATTAGCCCCCCACCCCATCCATTAAAAAACAAAAAAAATTTTAAGTTTTCTGCAACATCCGCGCTCCTGTGCGCTGCTGCCAACGCCAAACAGAAGGATGGGAGAAGAGCTAAGGCCGGAGCGGCGGGGAATCGCTGGAACACCGGAGAGCAGCCGCCCGAGCAAGTGCTGTGCAGCCAGGTAGAGCCGAGAGAGGCGTCTCTGATTCATAATCTCCGCTCAGCACTTCTCCCGTGCTCTAATGAAAACCGTGGCATATTGGTCGCTCTCGCTGCCAAGTGATGTGGCCATGCCCTCTCCACAGCATCCAGCTACAAACACGCTTGATGGGCACTCTCCGGGGGGACTGCCTGCTCTGGTTTTACATTGCTAACATATGTAGGTACACCTGAAAGCTGCAGCCTGCCACTTCTCGTGGACCTCGCTGGGGTACCTTTGCTCTTTTGCCACCAAGGGTTAATTTTCTAATGGCTGCTTTGCTGCTGAAGCTGGCCAAGTTTTTCATCGCCTGCAGAGCACCACAAGCTGTGATTTGGAGCCAGAAAACACCATTAATTTTCTAAATAGGAAGGATCACATATGTAAACTGTCTGGGTCTATAACCAGTTGGGCAGGTAGAAGGCAAAGAGAAGGAAAGTGGATTTTTTTTTTTTTAAACACCAAAGCAAAATAAACCCAAGGCTGCTGGCTGCACTGAAGTTTCTTGGCAAAGCTGGGCTCCCCTTTGCCTCCCCCCATGCCCCCACCACACACACACACACTCTCGGCATCACCCGTGGCAGTGCTCGTTTTTACTGGAAAAGGTCAGCTTGATGATTTATTGAACAGTTACTGAAGTTTTTTTTACATGAGGCCACATGGAAAAGTTACTGGAAAATTCAAGGAAGCGGCTCGTGGTTCATTTCAGAACCAGGCCGGCAGCCTTCCCACACCAGCATGGCCTAACCCTGCCCCACGAGTGCCCCTGTGAGCGCCCGTCGGTGCCCATGGAGGTGGCGGGCGGCCTTGGAATTCAGCTGGAGCAGAGGGCTGCAATGGTGGGATCCAGCGTTTGCTCCCCACACCACCCTCCTCCAAAGCACCCGCGGCGCCGATGCCACAGGGACGCCTGGGTCCTTTCAGCCAGACATGTGCACAAGAATGACTTTCTGGTGGTGCAGAAGGAAGAGATGGGGCCCCAGGGGCTCTCCTGCCCTGGGTACAGCTGCCCACACCCCCTCTGGCCACTGGCCGTGCCTCAATTTCTCTCTGTGCAAGCTGGTGTGCAGATACTGACCACAGAGGGGTGCTCTGGGTCTTAATTAATTAATTAACACCTTGTGCAAGGCACTTGGAAGGTCTTTGGTGGAGGAGACTACCAAAGTTCATATTATCAAGTGACTTAAAAGGCCAAAAAAAAAAAAAAAATTTAGTCTGTTTTTTTCCAAGTCTTTCATGCAACATTTGGCACTGTGCCATTCAGCTTTCCAGCTTTTTTGTGCCCCTACACAAATACTTTGGAGCTGCCTTCTCCTCCCTTTGTGAGCTGAAAAGGGCAGGACCAAGGGCTCCCTCGACTGGCAGCCACCACACTCGGACCCAGTGCCACCCGAATCACAGGGGACACCCCAGCTCCCCAGGGCAGAACAAACCCTCTAGCTAAGGACCAGGGCAGAAGAATTAAATTTTTTCCAAGTTAACTCAATACAGCAAAGACACAAAGAAACACAGGGGGTTTTTTGCTTTCAGGTGCTGTGTAAATACTGAGGCAATCATAGGCTGCTTGCAGCTGGGATTGCACCATGACCTCCCAAGGCCTGATCCTGCACTTATTCTCCACTGCAGCAGCCATCCCAAGCAGATGCAAGAACCACTGCAGGATCAGGTCCTTAATTAGTTCAACACTCTCCCCCCACCCTCCGCCTTTTACCACTTTCCCTCCCAAGGAAGAGTATTATTCATTAAGGGCTGAGCAGAGCCCACCGGAGCTCATTTCAGCTGAGCTCTCCCTATGATCTTCCCAAGCCTTTAGCAGGGAGCGAGCCTTGGACTCTCTTTCATGGGCTGCGTTGTGACCTGGCTTCAAAGTGTGCAAAGAGGTTCCACGGCTCCCTTTGTGCAGCACAGTCTCTTAATTGCACTTTTAAACACAGTGTAATTTTTGTAATTAACATTATGGTTTCAGAGGGCAGAGAAGCCTGCACTATGCTAATTACAAACTGGAGTAGTCGGAGTAGAAATCCAAGGCTCCGGTTGCTGGGGCCGAATGCAGTTTTTATGAAGGATTTCAAAGCTCCTCCGTGGGCTCTGTGTTCTGAGTTATCATTAGCATTTGATAACATAAAGAATTTTTATAACATGTGACAGATTTCGATGTGAAGATTTCACCTGATAACTGGAAAATTTACATAAAGACCTTCATTAGCTCTCTGCTCACATTACCGCGAGCGGAAGAACTACAGCGCGCTGTCTCCCTGCAAGATGGGGCTTGGGAGCCGAAGAATTCGTGCTTTATAATAAAATTTATAGTACGCTACGAAGGGAGGTTATAATAATCCTCGATGATGTTGGGAATCAGAGCAATTCCAAGAGTGGAAGAGAGCGCGAGAGGTGACGGGAAGGGATATTTCAGGATTGCCGTGCAGCGGCAAAGGCCATAAAACATCCCGGAGCAGCCGCTCAAAGCCCACCACAACACCCAAGCACAGGCCAGGACCCAGCCAGGCCGGATCCCGTGGCCATCACTATAGTTTGGGGTGGCCTTTTGGATGGGGAAAATGAGGGTTTTCTCGTCACTCCTGGTGCCTCTCCGCTTGCTGCTGGGCAGAGAGCGGCTGCATCTCCGCGGGATGCATCACCCTCCACCAGGAATACGTTTCCTTTGCTGTAATGGATACAGCACCTCACACCATCACAAAATCCACACCACCCAGAAACCATTAGTAAAAGTTGATCAGTGTCTCTCTCTCTTACAATCATGACATCCCATGGCTTCTCCTGGGACAACACACTATTTCCCAGGCATCTGCACTGCTCCAAGACCTTTCTATTGCCCGGTGGAGGCTGTCTGGCTGCATCCTGTGGACATTTTATTTTCTAAATGTTTCATATTTACTATAACCTTCAGCAAATAACTGAACTAGCTCACCAGCACAGTGCCACAAATTAAGAGGCACACTCCTGCCACACTGAACCAAGCCAGGGATACCTCAGACAGGGATCTGAGCAATGGCCAGACCTTAACAACCTCATCGCACTGACCTCAGCCTACCAGGCTTCCTCAGAGTCTTTGGATGCCATCATTACCCGTTTTCTGAATTCCTTCTCAGGCTAAAAAGCCTCCCCAGCACGTTCAACTTTAGGTAGAATAAACTCTCTTGCTCTTCCCACAGGAAAACTAAACACTCTCTGCAGCTGGTGCACAAGCTTCACTCCAAGCCTCCAACGGGACTGTTAAAACCACAGGGTGCCTCAGACCAGGCTCCTTCCTCCTGTTGCATGTCGAAGAGCCACACTGGGATTTCCAGAGCTGCCTCTGCAATGGAATCTCCCTTTCCTCTACTTTTGCAAGCCCAGCGGTTGGAGAAACCAAAAAGCAACCTTAGATCAATGATCAAACTTTCGTAGTAGATGGCTTTTATTTTTACAAAATATTTGCTTCCAGCAGAGTATATCTTAATTTACGAATGCAGAAATCTGTCATTAAGCTTTGACCCAGCTTCACGGCATTGTCAAATGCAATAACGTATCTTTTAATAGTTTTATATCAAGTAAGGACATAACATATCATTAGTTTAAATGTATTTGCAAGCAATTACCCCCACCAGGATATTTGTGAATGCTCATGCAAAATTGATGAAATTCTGACATGCTTAAACATTGTTCATTTAGCTCTATTCCTTATGTATAGAAAAAATAGAATAAATAATTCTGCTGCCACTTGCAAACTACTGCTCGGCATTTTCATTCTGTTCGTGGCTTCTGTCCTGCCTTTAAACTATAGCCCTTGGTGATCATTTGGAAAAACAGTTTCATATATGTTTAATTTTAAATAGATGTACTAGATTATTCATTCCTCTTATTATTGTTCAATGCAGTAATTTAAACATGGACTAGATTTAGTGCGTGTCAGCTGCCTTTCTTTTACAAAATGGGATAAATTATTAAATGAGCAGAGGTTGTTTGACAACGGGTTTTCCAGTACTTCACAAAAGAAAGACCTTTGACATTCAGCTGTCTTTTGCAAAGAATAAAGAGCAAATCAATTAAGCCTCTATCCTGTGGTTCAAAAACACACTGTTATGGCACATTCTTGCTTACCTCTAAGTTGACTTGGGAAGACTCAACCCATCTCAGTCGTACCACAAGGTAAATTATTGATTTCATCATCAGGTTGCCTCACGAGCTGCACACTCCGGCCCAAGCACCTTCCATAGAGCCATTCCTACAACTCCTCTGCTCATTCCCAGAACTGCAGAAAATTCCTATCAACCTCTGACAACATTTGCCACCCACTTGGAAGAGGTGTTTATTTCTGGCTGCTTCTTGCAGGGGCTCTGACTTTCTAAGAAACGTTTTCATTGACAGTGGTCAGGAACTTGTGTGTCTACAACTCCTGTGTGAGAAGATGTCCAAGGAGGTGGAGGGGACATCAGGTGTGAGACGATCAAAGCTAATTTTATACAATTTTTGGCTCTGTAGAAACCAAAAATGAAGGGTTTTTTTCTCTGCCAGAATTCAGATCTTTGTAATTTTGTAATTTCACTAAGCACTGTTGATCGTCTCTCACATTTTTTCCGTCCTGTTTTTCCACTCCCAAGTGACACGAACATTTTACAAGCTAAGGGCCGATCCAGAACAGAAATGCAAATCACTGAAAGTACACTTGGAAAAAGACTACCCAGATTGGGGGTCTCCCAAGCCCCTTCCTCAGCTGTGAAGGATGCTTCCCTGCTATCTTTAGGCTGGAACTTCATTCACTCAAGTTTCTTCCATCCCAAGTGACAGGATTTGCATTAGCTCCCCTGGGGCACCGCTCCTGCCAGGAAGCTCTCTGTACTGCTCAGCTCTAGCTTTCTATTTCTCCCTTCTCCCTCCAGGACTGGAGCTTTTTGAGCAGCGTGACAGCTCGCAGGAGGTCTTTGGGCCTGAGGACTGCCCCAAGGCCACCTGCACAGAGAGGTGTCAGGGCTGCCAGTGCCACCAAGTAAGAGGGAGATGCACTTATTTTTGAGCCAATGATTAATTTAGAAATTAAAAAAAATAAAATCCAAAGTTATGTCTTCCCAGAAGTCTTTCCTAGGCTGCGGTATTTTTCCTTGCAGCAGAACGATGGAGGCAACAGATGTGGGGCTTGTCCCTGCATCTTCTCTCGGGGGGAGCTTGTGCGCACCCTGCCCGGGAAGCGCTCGCGGGATTTTGCAAACTCCTGCAATCCCGCTTTAGAGCATTGCTTCCTGAGAAAAGGTTAAACGAGGTTTAAGTGCAACGTAATAAACCTTCACTGTTCATAAAGTTGTGTGATAAATGCACGTGTGGTTACTCTGGATAAAAGCACCGAGGTCAGCAGGCGAAGCTGGGAAGCAGCAGCCCCACGGAGCCAGATCCTAGCACAGGGCAGCCCATCCATCAGCAGGGGTGGGATGTTCCAGCCCGTTCCCAAGAAGCTCACCCCGAGCTGGGATAACTCCTCACCCACCACAGACGCACCACTTGCACAAAATAAGAAACTTTTGGCGTTTGTAAATGGACTACGGCGCCGATTGCCGGTGCAGGTGAGCAGAATGGCGCTTCAATTATTATCGTTATTTTAAAGTGAAACTCTGATTGCTAGGGGCATCCCAATTTTATCGGGCTCATTTTATTTTCCCTACATATATTTGAATAATATGTCCTTTGCCAGCAATAAAAAATTGTCATATACCCCCTCGCCACAAGTAGCAGCTTATATAAACATAGCATTGTCCTGATGAGTTCAGATATGAACCTCTTTGTTTATAGAATTTCTCCACAATTTGCAATATTTATGATTTAGAAAAGGAACCAAGGGGGAAGCAGCCTGTGAGGAGCTATTGTGCCTGCAGACTTGATTCACCAGGTAGGGATGTGGTCGCAGAATAACGATCTCGTTGAAAACAATAATAATAAAAGTAGCAGTAAAACAGTATGAACTTCCCGTGTATTCCCCCCACTTTGGGAGGCTCACTAACATGGCAATTTTAGTCCTGAGAGGGCTAAAACTCAACACCCAGGTGGTCAGAACCCCTTTTTGCCAGCATTGCAAGAGCGATGAGGTGCTCCTGTGTGTGCATGCAACCACCAAGGGCCCTGGAAAGAGCAGGACAAGGACAGGTACCCTTGGTGACACGTGGGACAAGAGACTGATGAGCAGCACAGCAGTCGAGGCTCATCCTCTGCAGCACAGGGACACTGGAGAGACCACGTTGGTCTGAAGAAGCAGTGAAGTCTCACAAAGAATGGAGTAAATGGGAGAAAGATTTCCATCCTCCATTATGCCGAGCCCAGACACCCCAGCTGGCAAGGAGGAGGAGGGATCTCCCCCGTGGGACATCCAACAATAAGGACTTTACATCAGCGGCACATCAAGAGACAATATTACTCCAAGTAAAAAGAAAAACAGAACCAGAGCTGCTTTTGAGAGGTTTCATCAGGGGTTGTATCCTCCAACCACCACACGACCATGAAATGTCATGGAGTGGAAGATCAGCCATGTTCAAGAGGGCACTTCCTTCCCTGCCACGCTGCCAGAGGCCTGGGGCAGACAAACCCCAAACCCAACCCTTTATACAACAACACGGTTGGAAGCAGAGGCCTTCCACCAGCCTTCCACCCACTTGTTATTGCGAGGGCCCAGCCATAAATTGTGTTTTTTACAATGATTTCCTCCAAATTGGATTTTCATCATGATCAGACAGCCATTTACTGGAAGCAATTGCTAATTACACACATGTCCCCTGTAGGGAGGATGTGCAGCAAAATGAGCATTTTGGTGGGAATTTCTTGCACTTCGTACCTCCCACAATTTCACCCGTGGACATTTTCCAACAGGGCAGGCTCAAAAGTTCTTCATCTGACTTCAGAAAGAGTTTTGGCTCAGCACAGTCCTGTGAGAGTCTGCTGTATATGTTTTGGTCAATTAGAAAACAAAACATGAAAACAAATACTCCTTGAATCACTCTGAAAATCCCACAGGGCACCTTGTCCATCCTGCTGACAACTAAAATATTTTTCTTCGGTCTATTCCCACTGCGGTTTTCACTGGCCAGCGCGGCATGGCTTTCCTAGATCTCTCAGGAGACCGGTCCACAGACCACTAGCCTGTATTATTTTTTCCATGGCTTGAAGTTTTCCTTAGCTCAGTTTCATCCCATTACTCTTTCCACTTAAAACATCCCAGATAATTCTCCTTATGCATTCGCTAGAGCAGCTTTCCTGTCTATACAAACTCCTTACAGGAGACATCTCGAATTTTTTTGCTCCTAAAGAAGCCAAGCAGCCACGTCTGCTGAGGATGGATTTCACCACTTTGGCAAGGAGCTGTCTGAAGATATTTACTTCCAGTGTCAGATCCTACATTTATGGCTGTGTGAGCCCCTCCCATGGCAAAGGTGCCTTAGTCTGAGCCCAGCTTTGGGTGGAAGCTCACCCTGAACCCAGGAGGTCCTGGTTCCTCTCCCCAACACCTTTGTGTGTGCATCCAGCACCAACGTTTCTGGGTTACACACCTAAATAAAATGATGACTATTTATTTCCTCCTTCACATATGACAAAATAAAACAAATCACCCTGATAATTCCAGCATCTCACCTCAGGACCTGCAGGAGCTGCCTGTGAGAACCATAAATCCTTTGATGGATTTATGGCCATGCAGTTACCTTGTGATATCCAAATAAACCCACCTGGATAAAAATTGGGGAGTCAAATTTATTCCTGGAGCAACTCCACTGAAGGCCCTGGAGTTACTCCAGAGATTAATTTGAAGGAGTGTCTGCAGCACGGACCAGTTGTGTTGTGTTCCTGGCTGCAATTAAGAGCTACAGAGTGTCTTGGACTTCAGAGCACAGGATTTTCCCTCTTCAGCTGCATGGGATTCTTTCAATAAAGGTTTAATGGGGAGAGTAATGAACAACCTTGTTTGGAGATTTGGGGACCTAGGCAAGAGCTGGTCAAAGCAGCTGGGACAAAACATTCTCCATCAGGAAATGCCATTTTGTTGGATAGGAACTTGGTGCAGGAGCCAGCGCGTTTTGATAAAATTTCCTTTAGAACAAAAATTGAACTATGGTGTTTTGGTGAGAATAAACCCTAAAATTAAATTTCATTGGAACAGAGCGAGTCAATTATTCATTGCCAAAGAAAAAGTTGTTCTGAGCTGTTGCTTTGCATTATATCCCTAATTATAAAAGAAATACTGAATTGGAGTGAAACCTTTTGATTTATTGACTAGGACATTTTGACTAATTCAAAAGAGCACGTCCCAGAAATGTGGTTTTTTACAGGCAATTTCAAACTTTGTGCCAGTTGTTCCCATTCAGAACAAATCTCTGCGTTTTGAAATCACAAATTTCCCAGCTAAATGGAAATAGGATGCATGAGGAAACCAAGCAGTTCACACAAAACTGGTGGCAATATTACATGTAAACTCCTCACACTCCCAGAGCCCACTGCCCACCCAGCAAAGCCACAAGATACCACATCCCCATGCCTGGAATTGTCTGTAGTGGAGAGGAAAAGCAGTGACCAGGTTTTTGAGTGGTTAACTACACAACTGTTACCTAGTGGTCCTCATTTGCATGATTTTAATAATAATGAGCAAAACCAAACAGTTAAGTTGCACTTTCTACCTCAGCAAAACCGAGCCATAATTGTGTAGAGAATAATTTTATGGGTGAAGTGTGCCCTATATTATAAGAGATTAGAATAAAGTGCTCTAATATTCAATGTCTTAGCAGGTGCAGGCACTTACCTGGGCAATTAAAATCTTTTTAATATACAAATCACAGCCAATGAGACTATCAGCACGACAAACTGGATCTTTGAGGACATATTGTGTTTGTCTAAAATAGATTTTTGTTTGCTAGCAATAATTTCTCTAACTTTTGTTTAAAAGAGCAAATGATAATCGCAGACAAATTGGCAGGAGACTCTTAAAAAAACCTTATTTCTATGGAAGCATTCGTTACATCTCTATCTTAGTGTAATACAGGCATTGATGCCTTTTTACTTAATGCCTCTTTTTAAAAATATCCACATGCAACAATTGATATTATATTTCAATATTGTATCTGCTAAGGGATGCTGGGCTGGACTGAATAGAATTTGGCCTTGAGATAAGAATCCGATCATGGAAAGCACATGAATTTTCTTTAATTGATGGATTCATTAAGTTCATTAAATGCCCTCCTTTGTGCTCAGAGCATTCTGTGAATGTGAACAGGTAAGATAGGTGTAACGTTTCCTGTCGGAAAAAGCATTTTCCAGTTACTCTTGAGCAATTTCACAACTTAAAAAAAAGAAAGAAAAAAAAAATATCAAGAAAACTTGACTCTGCCACCACCCAGCTCCGCACATAAAACCACACTGGGTTACTGTTAACTTGTGAATCTTTGCTACCTTTCAAAAAGCAGGATTTTGCATGCCAATATCAGCCAAAAGCACAACAGAAAGGACTGTCAGTAATTTTAAGGAGTGAAGGCAGAGAAGTGAGGTTTGTCACCTAGGCCCATCACTTCTCCCACCCTCGGTCCAGCCCAGTGATGCAGTCCCACCCTGCAGGAGCAGGGCAGGAGGTGCTGGATCACCCACAAACCCACTTCCCAGATTGTTAGGGCCCAGAAAAACAATTTGGGCAAGGACAGCAAATTGGTGTTTGCAAACTGAGCGTCCCTTTCTCCTTGTTGCCTGGTGGAAAACAATGCTGGTGGTTTCCCAAGGAGGAACCAAAGCCTGGCAGCCTCCTCACTCAATTCACACCTCTGCCTGCTCAGAGAGGTGCAAATTGCACCTCCCAGAGCTGCCTCTCCGGGAGGGTTTATCCTAACCGAGGGCAAGCTCTGCTGCACAACCACCCTTTGAGCAAATCCTCTCCTGGAAGGCAGCTTTCATCCAGGGACACTCCTCAACCTGCTGCTCCACAGCAGGGAGCCCTGGACACTTGGCTCTGAAGGAATTGCCACAGCTCCAGTATTTGCAGCTATGGGGACATGCCAAGCCTGCTCTGGCTGCACCAGGAGGGATCACAGCCTTTCCCATCTGGGAAACAGACTGGGGAAGAGAGGTGCTGAGTGCCTGGAAGAAGCTGGGATAATTTAAGGCTGAAAGCAGAATGAGAAATGAGTTGCGTGAAGACCAACAGGGAGGTACTAAACCAACCCATGCAACCACAGACCGAGTCAAACCATGGGCATCGTGTGAGATCAGCCCGTTGGGAAGTGTCCCGAAGTCCCACAGGGGCACAGAATGACATCAGTTTACACACACGGAGTGCCTTCAGCAACCCCCACAGAGATGAGTATTTGGCTGGAAATTGGGGCCACTTCAAACATTTCGCAGGTAACCCCGTCAGTCCCAAGTGAGAATTGCTCCCTCTTGGAAGAAGCTGTTTGTTTCCAGAGTTGTTTTTGCAAATAGGTGGAAAATACTCCTAGCATGGCTAGTTAAGATAGAAAACCACTTTGCAATAGATGAATAAATGCAGGCTTTTCCCCCTCAAGAGAGGTTTCATGACTTGTTAAACCACACACCTCAAAAAAAGTTATGTTTCCAAACTGGGCTTCCCTTTCCAGCCTGCAGAGAGACAGGCAAATGTACTTCACATGACCACCCCTGCTACAAACACCAGCGCCCTTCTCCATGCCCCAGGGTCTTCCTGTGCCACTGGAAATGAGCAGCTTGGGCCCTCCTCTCTATCTGGGTGATTTTGTTATCCCAGCAATGCCCAGATTGGGCATTGGTCTCTCAGAGACCCTTCCTGTGGTGAGCAGCAACCCTTGCCAGGAGCTCGCAGAGAACAAGCTGGAGAAAGCAGCAGCCCACCCTCTTTGCTGAGGGGGTCATTTGGCTGGCCCAAAATCCCCAAAGAGGTTTGCGAGTCCGGATCTCCCTCATCCTTCTACTTTAATGCTTATGTCATTAACCACAGCACACTTGGCTCCCTTCTTGTTAAACCATAAACATGGGAAAATCCCTGAAGTTACCAGTGCCTTAAAAAAATAAATAATGCAAGCTCTGAGCCTCTCTGCTTCTGCTGCGGAAACAATTTAAACCCGAGCTTTGGTTCGTACCCAAACTACTTCTTAAAGAAGCTTAAAGCACTTTAATGTTCAGACATTCTTGCACGCCCAGTATCAACATTTTGCCTTGCGGTCTCTTCCAAGTTCGCTGGGAAACACACATCTGCAACTGCTTTACATACTTTTTGCATTCTCATTTCCTAGGCCAAAAGTCTTTCACTATCAAGCCACAAATTAATCTAATTATTTGGATATTTAGGCCTTTTAGGCTCAAGTCAGCAGAGAGTTAGGCATGTGTCTAATATTGCCTCTGCAACGTGACTGCTGGGGGACTATTTAAAGATAAGCACATGCCTAAACACTGCGCTGAATTAAGCCTCAGCATCTTCAGAAGCTGGCTCGAAACAAACTGGGCTTTAGGCACGTCAGGAATTGCCTTGGAATAGAAAACCAGAGGATGGGAAGGTATTTAGCAGGTGTGCACGAACGCCCTGTGAAAGGAATAGATTGCTTTGGACAAAAATACTCAACACGTGGCTGAGATATCTGCAATAATTATGAGAAGGGAACAATTTAAAAAAAAAGAATTATTTTTGGACTCATCAGATGGGCACTTTGACAAATTTGAGGAGACTTATTTCACCTTTAGCACTGTCTTTTAAGACTTGCCCATGAGGAACGAGCAGCTTTTTTCCACAGCACAAACATAAAGGTGTCGGGTTCTGCAAGGGGCCAGCATCGGGCCGGCCTTGCCTCCACCCTCTGGTTTGTGTGGCCAGAAAGGACTTGCAACCCAAAATCAAGCATTCGATACTGTAAATAGTTAAATGCAAGGAAATAAGAGTGAAAGCAAACTGTAAGAATCTCTATCATGTTTCCAAATGCAATTTGGGCATTTATATGCAATACTTACAAACCTTTAAAGAAGCTAAATTATCCAGGCCCATTATCCTGATGTTCACATTCCACACATGACTCTGCTCTGGGGGAATGGCAGAAATGCGACGCCCCTTCAGGGACCACCCTGGGACGGCCACCAGAGGGGACACCCGGATTTGGAACACCGGGGACGGAGTTTTTGTTTGTCCTGGGGAAGAACCACCCCTCAAAAGGGAAATTGCGAGGCCCTTGTGCAACGAGCTTCCCAAAACACCAGCGGGGTGCCCTAAACCACCCCGGTAACACATGGGGAGGCGGGTTGCTGCCTTTCCATGGCTGGAGTCCTGCTCCCTGCAGGGCTGGGACTCCTGCAGCACCTCGCCGCGGCTCCAGCCGCTGCCACCCACTCGCTGCGTGACCCCGGCAGCGCTCATGATCCATCGTCCCGTCACCCTCACCGTTTACAGCAAAAAAGCCATTTAGCCAGAGCCTGCAACCCTTCAGCCCGCAACGCCTTGACAGCAGAGGTTATAGGAGGGGAAAAAAAAAAAGAGGGGGAAAAAAAAGAGAGGGAGAGGAAGAAAGAACAATGTGCAATCGGCACTGCATTAGAGATGGAAAAAGTACTTAAAGCCTGCAACATTCATCAGGGCTGAATACATAAATGCCACATTTTGAATAAGCCAAGCAAAAGACAATGACAAAGGAAAGGCGCGTTGCTTCAGGAATCTCTATCATTTTCATTTGCTGCTGTCAGGAACCTGTTTTTTGCCTCTCACTCTATCAGCCATTATAGCATTAATGAAGTAACCTCACATAGTTATTGACTGGCTTGTCAGAGTCCCTGCCTGATCCCTTAATAGAAACCATTGGTCTTCAGTTAAAAATGGGGTGAGCTGGGAGGTGCTGTGGGCATGTGCTGAATTTCAAGTGCACTCCTGAGGTTATCAAAAGCCATGAAATGCAAATTATTATATTTTTTAAACACACAGATTTCATGCAACTGAGCATATAAAATTGACTAATACTGTACTTTATGCATTCCTAATAATGTTTCCAAATATGCTCTGCATATGATCTTTCCCCAGAAAGTTGTGGGTGGTATTTAAATAAGTAGAAATGGGCCCAGTTTTATTTTGTGAATAAAGTAGTTTCCTGGATGTTGCAAGTCTCTGTTCCTTCTAATATAAGGTAATGTTTATGCACTGTCTGTTCAAACAACACGGGTAATCCTTTGTCTGAATTTCTGTCTCAGATCAAAATCACTTTCCCTTCTTCATTTTTTTCCCCCCCTCTCCTTTCATAAAGCATCCTAAGTCCCAGAACTAGTATATTCTCATTTACTAGAAATTGAGGGTTGGCAGAGGGTCTAGAAATAACTTCTTTTCCCAGAAGGTAATAAATCCAGGGAGTAATCTAAAACACTGAGTTGTTAATTCCAGTACCACCACGCCACTGCCTGTGCTGCGGGTACCCCACTGAATCAGCCCTGGTGACAAGCAGTCAGGGCCTGCACATCCTCCTGCAGCAGCTTCTGGAGGACGAGGCAGCCAAAAAAGCCTTTTCCAGCTGGGTATTCGGGACCGCTCACCAGTGGGAAAAGCTACGGGGTGACCTTTCGCAGGCGCCTCCAGGGAGGAGCTGCAGCCTGTGGTCTGATGATTTTCATTCAGGCCCTTAACATAACGCCCAGATGTGCACTTTGCACATCTGTAATCAGCTCAGTCGTGGCCCAGGCAGCACCGAGTCCTCTCAGCACACAGCACTCCCAAACCACACAGCCCTGCCCTGTGTGAGAGACCCAGTTCAGCAAACCCAGCCCATTTCTGGGGTCGGGCTCTGCTCGGAGGGAAGATTTGAACAGGTAGCCCCAGTAAATAAACTTCTCCACTCTGAGCTCAGGAGAGTCTCACAGGTTAAACACGACACCGGTTTTGAAAACAGCAACGAGCAGCCTCACGTCTCGCTCGGCACAGACAGCGGCGAGAGGAAGAGTCGTGCAGCCAGACCTGATTTGAGATTGTTCAGACCTCTTGGGTCTGCAAAACTGGGTTGGCATTCTCAGAAGAACAGACTCCCATAATAATTGTGGTCTTCTCTCGTTTCTGATTGGGCTAAAAATTCCCTCAGAACAACTCTCACGGCACTTTCACATCCCTGGTCTGAAATTAAGCAAATTTCTCCTAATGAATACCCTGTTTGTTGATTTGGTGACACGTTTTCCGAGTCTGAAATATTATGAAATTCTTTAATTCTGCCCCTTCCCCCCCTCTCCCACCCCCGTTTTCTTCAATTAATTATTTGCAGGCTGTTTCCCTCCATAAAAGACATTCCTTTTCATAGGGACATTGGGTGGGTAGCATGTTAGGAATGCCTTTCATTTAACCTATTTCCAAAATACTCCCTTAGCCCTGTGTGCAGTGCTAGCAGCACATTTACCCATCCCCTCACACCATCATGGGAGAGTCACAGGGTACCATAAAGACTCAGCTGCTCCAAAATCAGGGCAAGGGGGTTTGGCAGGGGTCTTTGAGGGGACCACCAGAGTACAAACACCCTCCAGCCCAGGACATCCCAGTGTCAGTTCCCTACATTTGCCTTCACTCCCTGCAGCTGGTACACATCAGCACATATTTCCAGGGCTGTCCCTGCAGGGGAGTAGGACCTGGATGCAACGTTTGAGATCAGTGTGAGCCATGCAGCTCTCCCAGCTCAACTGGGAGACCATCTTCTATTAAAATTATTTATTGTGGCCTGAAATCCACAGTTCCTCCCCAAATCTTGGTGTTCCCTGTGCTCCTGGGTGACAGCTAAACCCCAGTTGTCATCGTTGTGCAGGACAAGCTTATCCTTGGCTGAAAATAAACAACTTTGCTCTTTGAGGAAAAAAAACCCCACAACATGACACCACTTTCTGATCCAAGAGAGAATAAATGGGACAACAAGCCCTGTGCTCTCCACCACATCTCAGGAAAGTTTTAAGGCATTGGGTTTTGGTCCAGTGCAAAGCCCAAGTAGCCAGCAAGCAGCTTTTTGTGTGAGCTTGCACACTGACAGCTCTGGAATGGGCAGAGCAGGGGGGCTAACCTTGGTTTAGATTCTCACTTCTTTGTCCATCCCTACTGATAAGCTCCATCATCTTTCAAGATTTCTTTTGGATTTTTGTCCTGTTTTCTTTCCCTTCAGGATACCCCGATGCCACATCTGTAGCCCAAACTCCACAAACAGCCCCTCTTGCCCACAGCCCCTTGCTCTGCAGCAGTGACACAAGGAGTGGCCCTTACACACAACATCACTGCCAGGAGCTCATCAGTTCTGATCTTCTAATTGTGCTTAATGATTGCTGAAAGGAACCAAAAACTCATCAGTGAACTTCGGCTTCCCCGGTAATTAATATTGTTATTACAGAATTGTTAATAATTATTAGACTCTGGCAATGCAGCATCAAAGATTTTGAGCATCTCCAGGAAGACGGAGCCTGCCCAACTCTGCTTCCACGGATTACAGCTTTGGCCTTATTTTGACTGTACCTCTAATGCCTGCCCTGGGATGAGCCCAGAAAGGGCTCCTAATTGCTTGCAAGAAACTCTGCTTGATTCTGACGGAAATAAATTCAGTCTCAAGACCAGCTTTTTGTTTTGGGGACACGCTCCAAGGTCCTCGGAGAAACCCGCATGGATTTTGTGCATCCCAGCCGCCGCCAGGGCAGCGCCCAGGCAGACGCTGCTCGGCCTCCACAATTTTCACACGAGCAGTGAAAAATTGAAATTACTCTTAAAGGCTGCTAAACCCAGCAAACTCACAATGGCATTGGCTGCATGCAAACAGGCCCAGTGTTCCCTGTGTTTTGTTGAGTGCAATATATTTGGCATGCAAAAGCTGTGTCTTCAGGGATTTTTTTTTTTATTTATTTTTTTTAAATAAGTAGTCTGGACGTATTGTAAGAGACAAAGTAATTAGCATTCACTCAGCCCAGCAGGGCAGCAATTTAAACTTTTACAAGGAGTCAAAGTTCAGGATGCTGCCCTGCCATCAACTTTCTACATACAGATGGGATACAGACTGGAATATCCAAATGTTTCAAGCTACTCTGGGTTATTTGAAACTCCAATAGACACATTACTGTGGGGAAATTGCTTAATCTGCTCCAGGATTTATTGCTATTGTATGTTCAGCATGGAGGTCCTGGAGGGTCGGAAAGAGCTGTTCTCAGTGCAAGTACTTCATACCATATTAAAAAAGTTTCTGACCATACCTTTAATCCTCAGCATCATTACATCCTATTTTTATGCAGACAGGCACATAAAAACACTCCACAAAATGAATGGGCATTCACACCCTACTCCCAATAATCCCACAGCGTGGGGAAAGGAGGGAGGCGAAGCACTCTGCTGCTTGCTTCTGTCCAGGAAAAGGCAACTTTGTTGTCATATGAAGCAAATAAATAGAAAAGTCAGGGGGAAAAAATAAGTGCCCTACTGCGTTGGATTGATTTAAGAGTAAGTGTGTGTGGCTGGAGAAATAGATTTTTTTCTCCTCTTAGGCAGTCATTTTTACAAATGTATGAGGTGAGCACCGATTAAAGCTCGCCAAGAAAGAAGCATTTCCCCCCTCTCTTTTTTTTTTTGTTGTTAATTCCACCTTTCTCTCCCTTTCCCCACTCTGCCAGGCAGACCCTGATCTGTTTGGGGGCACTGGTGGGGAGGACAGGAATCCCTGCCCACCTTGGGGAGGAAAATCCAGTGCCCCAGGGCTCACAGGGGTGCGGGAGGGGATGGGGGGACTGCAGCCAGTCACAGGAGAGAAAAATACTCTGCCCCACTTAGCATAATTATTTGGGGCTTTCAGAGGGAAGACAGTAACAATTATTTTTCCCTTGTTCTCCACCCCCAGGCTTTCACTTCTAAGAGCAGGTAGAACTGACTAGAAAGAGGAGATAAATGTATAAAAAACATTCCTTTTGTAGACAATTCACACTCAGCAAAAGCAAAACAGCTCGAGCAGGAAGGAAACCCGGGTACCACAGACATAAATATAACAGTCTGGGTGAAAACCAGTCTTGTCTAATTGCCCTGAAAAGTATTGTCATTATTCTGATGGCTTCACCTGGTTAAAAAAAAAAAAAGACTGGAAAACTTCACTCTGAGTTTTGGTGGCATCTCTGCAGCTCAGAAAAATAAATTCAAAGGCAAAAAGCAAAAGCACAAGGAATCAGCACATCAAGATTTTAGGCCTCATGCAGGGATGAGCATTGATCCTGTACATCCCCCACTTCATGCAAGTTGCAGATTCAGAAGGAAACACTTGCCTTGTTTGCAAATAAAAGCATCATCTCCCAGCTTCTCGCTACTCCCTATCTGCCAAGCAAACCAGACTTTGAACAGGAGCAGTTCAGCTCTTTCCCATCTCCAGAAAACCTCACAAAGGGTATCACCCTGTATATGGTGTGTACAAAACTGGGGAGAAACAACCCTCCACCCCCCCACCTTCCCTTCAAGGACAGAGGGAATATTTGACTTCCTAAATAAGGCAGCACAAGACATGAAGGAACTTTTCTGAGTCAGTAATTCAGTGTCCTGTGAGCACTGGAGGAGATGGGGATGGCTGCACTGTGCTTTGCTCCAGAAGCAAACCCCACATCACTTCCTCCTCAAATGAGAGAGACTCCCTCCCCCCAGCCCCAATGCAAATTTGCACTGGCTTAAGTCATTAAAAGGCCTAAAAAGTTTATTTCCTTTTCTTTGTTTTAAAGCCTGCCAGATTTCTTCCCACAGGTGAAATACCGCAGGAGAAGCAAGATAAGGTTTCCTAGATATTTATGGATCAGCCCAAACTCAGCAGAGAAAAAAAAAATAATAAAAATTACTATTCACATAAGGTTTCCAGACTTTTTGCCTCTGAGAGGCCTGGAAAGTTTGGGCACCTGTCTGACTGCTGGTCTCCAGCACTTCTGGAAACCATACAAGACCAACAGGATCTTGTCCAGTGAGGTCAACACCAGCAGCCCTGGCAGGACCCATCACAGAGCCCTTAATCCTAGAGCCAAGCTCAGCTAAAACTCAACTGAAGCTTTTTTTCTTTGCCTTCATTAAGGCCCATTCCTATCATGCATTTAGACAAACTCTTACTGCTAAATTTTCTTTTTTTATGCCACAAGTGCATTTTCTAATTGAAAAGAGAGGTAACTTGTTTTAGTGTCACAGGCTTTAATTAAGCATAGTTTGTCTAGAATAGCTGCAGGGTTTATTTATTATTTATTAAAGAAAGGTTAGTTATTTATTGGGGAGGGGGGAGACACATCTGTAGCTGCAACTTCGCAGAATGAACCAGACAGCCCATCACTCAAACCGCTTTAGGACATGAGTGGATCACTACCAGGGTCAGGAAAAAATATACTTCTTTTACTGATGTGTTACATAATGAGGATATTTTTGATACTTTCAAGTCTTCCTTGAAGCTCTGGTTGTTTCTGGTCACTATTCAAGGACAAGACATCGGGTTTAAGGCGGGGGGAAATAAAGCAGGGGTCTTAGTTTGGACTTCACTGCAGGAGTGCTCCAGCATCACTGAGGCAGGCACTGCAAATGGGGCTGGGGGCACAGCAGGGACAGGCTGCTCAAGGGCCCCTCACCGACATTCCTCCTCCCCTCTGGCAGATCCAGCACTAGAGGCAAGGATGAGTCCTGGTGCAAACAGAGTGGTGTTCAAGGAGGAATCCTCCAGGAAGTGGCAGGACACGCCGCAGACCAGTTCCTGCTGCAGGGAGAAGCTCCTCTGTTAAACAGCTGTTTGAGGGCAGGAGCCTGTAAACCCAATGGGGAGCCCATAAAGCCATGCTAAGTCATATTTTTGCCTTTTTTTTTTTTAATTAAAAAAGCTTTAACTTTCCCCTCACCACTTCTGGGCTGAATTGGTTTGATCCAGAGAGGTAGTTATGCATAAGAGCAACCACTTTATATTGAATTAGGGGATTTCTCATGCAACACATCTCACCAATTACAAGGCAGGGATGCAATTCTATGATTTATAATACATTATACTGTTAAGTAATATAACATTATAGATACAATTTGTACCTATCTCTCCATGGATTAGAGAGGTGGCACATGAAGAGTGGATCATTAAACAGCAGCGCAAGGCCAGGGGCCAAGCACTTCTGTTTAACAAGCTGCTCCAAGTACCACCCCTCTAATCCATGGAGAGAGAGAATAAATTGTTCCCGTGTCTTGTTCTAAATCAGGTTCTTTGGGTGTGTTTTGGGGAGTTTATATAACAGTAATAATAATAATGATTTCTGTTTAGGGGTATCCCTTTCTGGGGCTGAACTAGTTTAAGCTGAAGGAGTTTTTGTTCCAGAAAGGATCTGGAATTTACAACCTGGCTGGATTTGAGGGTGATATGGGGGGAGAGGGAAACGACTCTCAGGCCATTCCGTGGCAGAAGCACCCACATCCTCCCAGTTCAGTGGCACACCTGGAGAGGACAACCAGCTCCAGGCTGCCAACAGCAGGGATGGCCTAAGGCAGGAGCTTGGCTACATCCTTGCTCCATCAGGCAGGAATGTCCTGGGAGCCCTCAGCAGCCCATTAGCACCCAGCCTGCAGATCTCTAACCCCACCAGCAAGGCTCTGGGTGACACCAGCGCCTTCATGGGAGGGGACGCCACATTTCCAACGCTGGCATTCCCCAACCCTGAACAGCCCTGTGGCCGTTCCCATGCGGACATTAAGGAGCAGCCGTGGCTCGGCACGCCGAGGTCTTTGGGAGGACAGAGTTGACACGGTGGTATTTCAAGGCGTCGATGGCCACGTGTAGCAGCTGAAGGTGAGCTCTTTGACCTCCATCTCTTGTGTTTATATTACCTCTCCAGGGTCAATAAATGCAGATAGGAACACGGGGCTCGACAGACAATGTGCTGCTTTATAACGCTGGCACCGGGATTAGGGTTCCGTGCCTTGGCTCCCGGGTTTATTAAACTCCATTACTATCCCCGTAACGATGACAACACCTTTCCATAACAGTACAGTTGCTCGGCTCCCGAGGAGGGCAGCACAATGAGGGAGCCTGAAGATATAGGGACACTGTTAGGCTGTCTTATAGCCCCTAACTCATCATGTGACGAGGCATCGATTTCTATTGACAATTTCATTGTAATGTCAGAACGTAACCTGAATTCATCTTTCATCTACTTTAAAAGTAAACAATGGCTCTTGGAACAGAAAAAATAAAAAGCAGAGTGCTTAAAAATAACAAAAATAATAAAAAGAATTTTTATGCCAGCTTTTCCTCAAAAAAACCAAACAGTGAACCAAGACTGCTCGGCAGCCACACGGAGCAGGGCAAACTATTAATAGAAAACACATTATTTGACAAATTTTATCGCTGCTTCAATTTGCAAATTATTCACAAATCTACTGCCACTCATTCAATTCTGTCCAATTTATGAAACTATATTAAATTAGCATTATTCCACAGAAACTATTTTCAGCCTCCAAAAAAAATTTCCAGGTGATATTTACAGTATTTGCTGACAGCTCACCATCACCTCAGCCACGGTAAGGTGCCATTACTGTCCCTCAGCTTAACAAGCTGTGAAACAAACAGGGATCGGGGGGATCCTCCATTCAGGCTTTCCACACTGTCTATGTTTGAAAGAGGAGATAAAAAGGAAAGGCTGGCAGGGCTCGGCGTTGGCACCGCATTACATTTCTATTAATAAAGAACGGCAATCAGCTCTGAAATTAATGTGGATCTGTTATCTCCTCACACACACAAAGAATCCGCGTCTAACGCGTTCACATGGACCGTGGGGCAAACGACGGGGCCAAGCCACTCGTTTTTCTGTTCCATTACCTCTGTGCCTCGGCTCTGGTCTGGTTTTGTGTGTTTTTTCCTGAGAAAAGCATGTGCAGACATGTAGGATAAAGATCTGTCTGCGTGGTCCCTCTCCGTGTTTCTAGAGACTACACAGATGTATTTCACACGCCTCCAAAATGCAAATTGAAATTTGCTAATTTCTAGGTTTTGGCCACCTGTTGCACTTCACCACTCCTGTTTAATAGACACATGGTGCAGATTAAAAGTTTTACTGGACTTAAGGCTAAGACACTTCCAAAGTCCTCCACAGCTATCAGACACACTTGGCAGATGGGAACACTGAGGTACAAATTTCCACACTACGGTAAAAGAGACCCTGGAGCCTCAGGAAAAGTGAAATAAAATAATGAAAATACACCTCTTCATTTCAGTTTCACGGGATTCAAGTGATGCACAAAAATTCCCTAAGCAATTTTCCTGCAGCACAGCTCCCTAATGAGGCTGGGGAAGCAGGTTCTCTCCACACTCCCACAAATAGCTAAGTCAGGACAAGAAGAAAAGGTAAATTCAGTCTTTCAGGGTGGAAATCATGCTACAGATGCCAAACTGCTGGTCGTGGCTCAGCCATCAGCCAGCCGTCTTTTCCGGTGATAGACCATCCCATGACACAATCCTAATTTTGAGACATTTGTTTGGGGTATTTGCTTTTTCACCAATGGTTACTTGGAGTATTGTTTCAAGTTCAAGTAGTCCCACACTGAATAAACAGTAAGGAAAACGTCTGAAATTACCACTTGTCCTATAAAGTTTTGGCTTAGATAGGATCTCAAGGTATTCCATGATATTGTCTTGGGTAGCTGGAAAGCATGAGACAGAAATGCTTTGTAAGCCTAGAGAAAAATAAAATAAAATGAATAGCCATTACAAAAGGAGGCAGCAAACCCAACACCTCAGGAGGTGTGCACTGATAGGGAATTTGCGTTCACTTTTAAAACATTATCCCATGCATCGTCTCTGCTGTGTGTTCCAGGGACACTGTCTCTCCAGCTGTGACCCATCAAGCCACTCCTGAGGAAAAGATAGAGTCATCCTGGGATATTGTCACATCCATCTCCCACAGGAGAAGAGACCTGACAGTGCCTGGGACATCTTGGCAAGGAGAAGCAACAAAGAGCAGCCAGGAAGGGAAGCAGGGAAGAGATGCATCTCCCAGCAGGGAAGAGATGAATCTTGATAGACTCCCCCTCTCACTCTTCTCCAACCTCCGGGCCCAGCTGGACTCAGCATCCCAACTGCTCTCCCCACGAGGACGGGGACGTGGGAAGCGCGCGGCTGGCAACGCACCCGCCAGGCTCCGAGGGATCCGAGAACACCCTCAGGTTCACAGGCACCCGGAGTTTGCCAAATCATTTCAGCTCATCTCTAATTGTCAGCGATCTCTATTAGCTCAGTAGTGTGGCTTTGACATAAGGATGAACAGAAGGGTTGTTACTGGCTAGTGAGAGGAGAGGAGCTTCTGGTCCAAGGAAGAAAAGCATCTTCCATGGCAGAAGGAAAAAAAAAAATAAAAAAAATCTTTTTTTTCCTTCCCACATAGGCTAAACTATATCAAAGGCTAACTGACAAAAGACAAAGGGACCACGTGATGGATGTCCATCAGCCTAGACTTTCCCCAATATCATATAAAAAAAAAGAAAAAAAATGAAAAAAATAAGGGCTTTGTGGCTTGCTTCTCAGTATTAAGCAATAAGAGATCTGTTTTATAATTGTCTCCAAGAGGAAAAAAAAAATAGAAAGGAAAATAGGACTACGTGCACCAATCCCAGTACAGCACGACTCCATTTGAGTCCTCAGCTCCAGGAGGTGGCTGGTTTGGCAGTGGCAGCTCCTTCTCCAGAGCACTTCCCTCTCAAATGACTGGTCCCCGAGACCCAGAGCCATGGTGCAACTTTCCCCGTGCCAGTTGAAGCTGAAAATTTATGTGGATGGAAAGAAGAGCATCAACTGCACCGAGACTGCATTTTCTCAGATCACGCCAGAATTCTGATCTTTCCATATTATTTCCCTGAACAACAGCCCAAGTTAATAGGACCTAAAAATACCCCAAACACATTTTTGGTTTTGCAAACAGTGTTTCATTCATGCATGTCTGCCTGGTGATGCATCGTTACAATTGTAATGAGGTAGCTGCCAGCCCTGGAAGGGTGTGTTGCTCCCTGCACTTGGAATGCTAAAGAGGGACTGGAGCTGTAGAGGAGGTTAAAAGGAGTTCCACTATACAGAAATGAGAGAGGAATTAAGTCAGGCCTGGAGCTGGAAGTTACCTGAGCTTCCCAAACAGTCCAGGGCCACAACCACCTCTGCTTTACACTTCGATTTTTGCCCAATACAAACAGCAAAAGCATCGCCTAGATCCCAGGAGCAGCTGGGATCAGCTCTGTGCTGGATCCTGGGATGGAATCAGGCAGTCAGGTGGCACCTGCACCCCCTCACGGCGGCTGGGGATGAGATGTACCACAAACAGGGAACATAAGGCAGCCCTAAATTAAAGCGCTTCCAACACAACGCAATTACGCTACATAATGTTTACTTATCTTATATACACTCAGAGGGAAGATAAATGTCTAGTAAAAACCACAATCCACTATTAAACAGCTATAAAATACTTCGCTGTCTTCCCATTTCAAAAGCTCCCATAGTATAAATAGTGGTCAAAAGTTCAGTGAACTGTCTTGTAGTCTGGTGCTCCATTCAAACCATGCTATTTCCAGAGAGTCTCCTGACACCATATCTAATTTCCAAAATGAATATGCTTTAATTTTCCTTCTTCATGCATTGTGCTTTTTCCTCATTTAAAACAGCAACAGCCTCTGGCAGTAAAGGACATCACATTTCTGCGCGAGATGAAGCTTTTTTCCCCCGATATGTGGGAGAATGGCATGGGTCAAGGGAGAAAAAATGTATGCAAAAAACATCACACCCCACTGACCCCAGTATATTTTACATTACAATTTTGCCATTTCCAATATAGGTTCATTTTGCAGTGGACCATATCAGCCATATTTCAGGATTTACACAAAAAAAAAAAAAAAAAATCAGTACCTGGAGCATTGTCTGCATAGGTCTGTCCTAATGCAATATATGGATTGTCTTATTAATGTGTAGTGTAGCTTGCAGAGAACACACAGGCATGCAGGGAATACTTATGCGTGCCAGGGAGGCAGCACAGGTGTTCTGCTGGGGATGTGCATATACATTCAATTATCTCTGCAGGTAATACACAAGTGCATTTTGATGGCTTAAAACCCAGCCTGCCGCACGCTGCAGGTGAACCCCCTGGAATCAGGGGGTTTTTCCACATAAGAATTCCTCCCCTGAGCCATTTAAGTCCCCAAAATGGGGCCTATAACAAAGGTTTACCCATTTAAGCTGAGGCTGCCGTGCTTTCAGTGGGCAGCAAAAGGAGCTTCATCCCCTGGCAGACATTAAAAGGCTCCTTTCCACCTCTAGCACAGGCAGAGATAATTAATTAATCCACGGCCTGATTGGAAAGGCCCAGAAGGTTCTGGAAACTCCTCAGGACTTCACCCTTTTGCCTTAAGTGTTTCAAGGAGGCCCAGCTGTGCCTCGTTAACACTGCCCAGGTTCTCTGGGACTCTGGCAGCTGAGGAAAAAGATGCATCTTTTATTCTCCCCACCCTCCTCCAAGACCAGGGAAAAGACAAAGTGGAGACTTGGGGCAATCCCTGTTTTAACCAGGGGTAAAATCTCCACACTCGACAGGAGCATTGCCTGACTGAAGGCCATAACAATTCTGACTTTCACGTACTGCAAAGACCGTAATGCTCACGGAACTGGCACGTCTGACCATTACCAACAAAATAATCATCTGCTATTTTGACAGAAAATCAAAGAAGTCTGACTTAAGAAGTACCAATTCCCATAAAATCCTGCTGCTCTCCGCAGATGACCAGCTAGGAGAAGGCTCACAAGGGAAGCAATACACATGTACAGGTGTCTAAAAGGTTCAACGTGCCCACAAAGCAGAACCATGTGAACTGGGGGTAAACATAGATGGGGAGAGGGCTTAAAAGGTAAAAAAAAAAAATTAAAAAATTAGGATTTCACCACAGAAAGACAAAATCATCACCTTTCACATCAAGCAGCTACTCCACCTTACAACTGCCACAGAAAGGAGGAGCTTCAGGTCCTACAACCACCAAACTTTCTCTGCTCATCACCTCAAAAAAACCCCAGAGCACTGCTGTGCCACAAAGCCGTAAGACTTTAGGAATAACAGAAGGACTTACCTGAAGCTGAGGGGAGCCCAAGGAGCTGGAGGGAGCTGCTCTGAGGGGACGTGGAACAGCACACGGCAAAACTGCCTGCACCAGGAGCAAGCTGCAGCTAAAACCGTGCTCCACAGGTGTTTGGGATAACGCACTAATTAACTCCCTGGAGCTCATTGGCTGTAATTGCTCCACATCCACACCCTGCCAGGAGCCCTGACTCAGCACACCCTAAATTCTGGTGTGGGTGTGATTTCGGGGCAGATAAAGCTGCTTTGGGTCATTTCAAAGTCCTGGCCAGGGCACTGATGGAAAAGGTTTCCTTTAATGGGAGGCAGCTGGGAGCCTTGAGATCCTGGGGACGGAGGTGGGGACGGCCTGCTGAAAATGACCCTAAATACAATTGCAAGAGCAGCACTTTTTTGTGTTATTTTAAGCAGAAAGGGTAAAACATGCAATATTTTCTTCAGGTGTTAGCACTCTTAAATGTCACAGAGAAGCATCCTGTTGCCTGGCAAGTTGTGGACTCGGGGCTCAACAGGTTTGCTTGCTTATTGTCAGCATTTACCTGAACTGGTTTTTAATAAAAGCCTTTGAAGCAAGAAAATCTCCTGCCTGAGACGAGGCGTTGGGAGCCGGAGTGGAGGCCCCTGAGAGTTGCTGAGCTACTTAGTGGCAGTCAGTTGCATCCCTGATATATCCCGTTCCTTCATAATTGCAAATCCCCTCGGTGCTGCTCTGCACAGGACCAGCTTTGCTGTCAGCAGTTATTGGATGGGAGCTGACGCCGGTGTTTACATACCCACGGACCCAGGAATTTCAGTATCTGCCTGGCAAACGCTGCCGTGTTTCAAGTAGCCAATTTGAGCCAGCTAGATGTGGTGGAGGGCAGAACTTGGGCCTTTCTGTATTCATCCAGGGCTTTGAACTTATCAAAATAAACCTTGAACTCAAATAATAATAATAATAATAACAATAATAATAATAATAATAATGATGATGTTTCCTTTGGCTTCAGAGCACCAGTTCCATCAAAGTACTGACTACTGAAAGTTCAACTGCTAATGGCAAGCTATTTTGAAAAGGGAAAAGTCTGCAGGCAAATTATGAGGGAAAGAATAGATATTAATCATTTTTAAAGTCATTCAGTCTCAGGCATTATTTTCCTTTCTTTCATTATTCATGATGAGTTTTTTTGCTTCAAGGCCAAGTGAATTCATAGGGCCTGACCCATCCAAACACAGCCACGACTCTGAACAATGCAGCCCAGCTGAGTCTACAGATAAATAAAGAGCCCAAATGGAAAGAATGAAAAAGATGATGATTTCAAACAGTGGATTTAAACACACACATGGAAGTGTAACCCTCCTGCTGATGAGTTCATTTCCCGGTACCCTGTCCCCTGTGTTGCCATCCTATCCACCCTGGTGAGGGATTTGTGGAATGGGAGGGCCAACAAGGAGCTCATCCCATTTGCTGTTTCTCGGCCCCTACCTTCCCCAGCCTCTAAAGCCATCTCGGTGGTGTCCAGCCGCTCTCAGCCAAGGAAAGACCTCTCACCTTTTCTTTTTTAGCTTGATTCCAGAGCTAATGGAAACTCAGTAGTTTCACTTGTAACTTGGATAACCTGCACAGCTTTTTGTAGCTGCAGGGCACAAGCAGACCCTGGAAGAATTGAGCCTAGAGCCATTTACAGCTCTCTCTGTTGAGAAATTGAAGAGCTGGGAGGAAAAAATCTCAATGCAGAGGAGGTTTTTTCCCCCCAAAGCTCCCCTGGGGAAGGTTTTCCCACGTTGGGTGTGCAGAGCACCGGGGCTGCTGCAGGGAGACTCAGGCATTCGGACACAGAGGAACACCACGTTTGTGGCAGCTTCCTCTCGCCAGAGAATGAGGGGGCCAGAAAGAAGCTTTCAGGGCAGAAGCAATGACAATTCCTAGACCTGTGTTCTCTTCCTCCAGTAATTCTCAGCATCCCCAAGTAGCCCCACGTATTGAAGAAAAACGGCAATTCAGAGCTCCCTTTGCTTCGGGGCAAAATAACCCAACAACATTACTTTGGTTTATCTGTATTTGTAACCATGTTCCTTGGAAGAAAGGAGTTTGCTGTGGAGTATCTCTGGCAACCTTGAAGGCAACTGATGTACTTTTCCCACTCTGGAATAAACTCGGCAACATGAATCCCGCCTCAGACTCCACAGATGTGTGCATCTGCAGAAAACGCTGTTAATAATTAATATAATTGTACAACCCCCTAGATATAAAAATACGCAGACAGAGCCTCGCATTTTGCCTGCTTCTCTGTAGCGAATACCCAAACTGAAACAAATTTAACAAGATACATTACACAAGTCTGCAGACAGAAGTTGTATGAAAATTTTAACTCTCTTCAGCAAGAAAGCACTTCTATTTCCAGTAACGCTGGCAGCGTATACTGTAGCTAGGCAGCCGCATTTATTTTCAATTATCATTTTTGCCTTTTTATACAGCATAATGAAATGCCTGGTAAATTATACATTTTTGTAAAACACAAACTTGTCTCTTTATTTGCAGCTCAAGTCTTGCAATATCGTTTTGTCTGCATTAGTTCTAGCTCTTTATGAGAGGCCAATTACTTTTCTTAGCTGTAACATGCAGAGTGTGATATGTTACTCGCCAGTCCTGGCTCAGACACAGCCTGCTGCAAAATGACCGTGGCTAAGGCTCAGACCTTGGGAGAAAAGGGGGGAAATTCCCAGCATTCTGCTGGCTAAGACATCGTTCGTACTCATTTGCTCCACCTTCGATACCTAAGATTTTCAACCCACACCCCCTGCTAAACAAANGGGGGGGGGGGGGGAGAAAAAAAAAGCCTATAGCTGCTTCCCCCAGTCTCCCTTTAGAAAGATGCTTTCCTGGCAGATGGATCTCAATATGCCGTCTCCCAAATCTTAAGCAACTCAGAAAATATAAAGTTCACTTATACCAATGGGCCATATATATCCACACCTCTCGATTCCCTGTCTCTTTAACTGGCACTTTGAACTAGTGAGCACCTCTTTAATCTTGCCCCATTATCATCCTAATAGCACCTCCCGATATTCATAAATGTCTAGCAAGACTTTCAGCTATTTGGTATGAAGAAGAAATATCCAGCTAAATTGAGAAGATTACCACATCACCACATAAATCAGTGACAGGCCGCGTGTTATTACAGTTGATTTTTGTTGACAGTTGGCTGTAGGCAGTTGTGTTTCAAATGCCTTTTTTCTCTGGGAAATTAAACAAAATTCCATGCAAAATGCAGCCCTCCAGTTCAAAAACTGTAAATCCAAAATTAGCATTTCATACTTTAAAAGGTAGCACAGCACAATTTTCCATTGAAAGGTCTGTACAGTTGTCACAAATGGGTGCTTCACACATGACACTAATGCTACCGATGCCTTTTAAGAAAGCCACCTTTCTCTGATATTATTTTCTTCTCCTAATAATCTGCATACACTATAGTTCATCCCTACGGAAAAGAAAGAGAGCTCACTTACTTATCTCTCATATGGGAGCATTATGCTTTCAGCAATTCAGACAGATAGGCTGGGTGGGAGGGGGGAGCGTTGCCGAATCCTCCGCGATAAGAGGGAAGGAATTGTGGCCAGCGAAAGGTTAATCTTCCCTCTCCAAGTCCCTCCTTCTGTCTCGGCATAACCTGGAGAGCAAAGAAAATGCGAGACTTACAAAGTGAAAAGACACACCGGCACCAAACTGTTCGTGCTGCATCGTGTGGCACTTCACACACGGGGCCACGCGTGACCTAATTAACAAAAAGCCGTCGCTAAAAGTCAGGGAAGCAGCTTGGGTGACACCAGAGAGGACCAGAACTTGCGAAGGAGTGTCTGCTTCCAGCAGCTGCTGATCTGCCAGTTTTGGCTCAGACGGCGCCCGCTGCTAAGCCAATTTTTAGGGACTCTGGTGTCAGCAAGTTGATCGAGCAGCAGTAGTTGAGACGGAGCGCCTTCCCCTTCTCCAGGCAGATCCTGGGGGCAGCGGCTCTGTCTTGGGCAATAGCTCGGAGAAATCACCACCACAAGAGGTTCACGTTTTTGGCTATGTTTATACATACACATATATATCTGTGTAACACGGGGAATTGAAGCAGAGAACTGCTCTGCCTACTCCTGGGCACGGGGACAGACATGTAATGCGGTTTGTCAGCCAAAAGATGTTACATGTGTCTTCACGCAAACACTTTGCTGGCAGCTCACTGGCTTCTGGCCACACAGTCCAACATCCCCTGGTCAGAACTGCTGGGCTGAAAACCAGATCACCAGCCAACTGCATCTGGTTCATTTTCCCCCAGTGTTCGAGGGCAGAGGCGGGAGGCCACAGGGATGATGGCCTGCGTGAAGGATCACCCCTTCTCCCAGCCCTGTCCTCAGAGGGAAGCCAAGGATGGAGAGTCCACCTGGTGACCTCTGAGCTGGGTAATCCCGCTGCTTGTCACTGAGAGGGAAGTGTGTCCATAGTAGGCAGTGACAATAAAATTAAGCATTTCAGTCAATATTGAAATGGTTTAATCTGAATTCACCATCAGGCATTTTAAGCAGCTGCCTCACTCCCATTTGCTCACGGCTGGGTCAAGGTTTAGTTTTTACAGCCTGTGCCAAACTTTTCCCTGGTGTAACTCCGCTGACAGAACAGGACAAGATGTCCATGGGAGCCTGGCCCCAGTCACCCATGGTGTGTCACCCATACAAAAAAGCTCTTGGCCCTCTGCTAGAGGTTGCATTTGCACCTGATTACAGGTGAAGACTAAATCAATGGAGCCAAATAATCACGGTGAAATACTGGTTGCTTGCCAGTTGCCCTGCTGGGGAAAAACTACCCAGTCAAGAAGAGTGGAAAATGGCAGCACGAGAGAACACAGGGAATATGATGGAGCAATCCTGTGTTCCCTGTTGAGGAGAGGTTGGAAACAGGATGAAGCTTTGCTGTGGAGTGAGCTGCAGCCTACAGAGAGTGATTGAATGATTTAAGGTACCACTTGTTAAATGCTGGAAATATTTATACTTAAGATCTGTAGAGAATATCATAAAAAGGGTTATGCCACTAATACACTCTCTTCTAACTCTATGTGCACATTTAATATCTTGGTATCTGATTCCCAATGAATATTTCTTACACATTTTTGAAACACACAAGAGGTGACCTCCCATTTCTGCTTGGGACCAGCTCCTGAGGAAAACCAGGCAGTGAGGAGATACAGACCGAACTGGCGTGGTGAAAGAGCGTGGTCCACAGGGAAAACAACTGCCCCACCAAAGAATGCCCAACATGAGCACAAAGCAGCAAAAAAAAAAGCGGGTTTGAAGTACAAACTGTCCATTCTGATAAAGCTGAGGAACCAGTACATGATCACTGGGGAGAGGAGGCTGAGCTGAACGAGCCAGTGTTGCCAAGAACAGCGCTTGAAAGGATGTGTGAGGAGGGCTGTGATTGCAGGCAGAAGGTGGCTCTGTGTACCCAGATGGGTATTTTGTGCCACATGAAAAGCCTGAGAAGTGTGGCAGCTACCTGTGCCTTCAGACGTGAGACAGGCTGCTCACTCCGTGGCACAGGAGAGCCCTCCTCCAGGGCCATGCTTTTGCAAGGACAGGGAAAGGCTGATAAGAGGAGGGAGGTTTGGGAGCCCATGTGCGCCTTCATCCTTACCAGAGGAAGGCATCAGGGTGCCAGGGGCTGATGAAGGACACACAAGGGCTTTGCTGGAGGAGGAACCCAGCAGCAAAGCCCAGCTGTGGCAAAGCTGATGTTGTGCCAAGGCATCAAACAGCCTCGCAGGACACTCAGCAAACTCCCCCAAAGAACATGTCAACAGCAGAAATTATCCTTCAGCAGAGGAGATGAGGCGATCTGGGGCAGTGACAGTGGGAGCAGGAGAAGCAAAGGAAGTGTGGGGAGCCTGACCCACAGCCATGGCAGAGCAGGTCACTCCAGAGAGCCTGCACAGTGCTGGAAATGGAAACCCTTCTCGTGCTGTCCCCTGACATGCAGTTCTTTGAAATGCACCTCCAAAGCATCTGGGTTTGGCAGCCCTACGGACATCCTGTAAAGGGGAGAGCCTCTGGGTTTGCTGTTTCAGTGAATGCAAAGGGTGCAAGCCACCCCTCCACTCCCCTGGCGTCCTTCTCTGCACAGCCCAGGTGTTTGCATCTCAGCAGCAATTTTTGTACTGAACCCGGCAAGATGCGATGGAATCCCAGCGCTTGTTTCACAGAGACATCCGGCTTCGAGGGAAAGATCACACTCAGCTTTGGATTGTAAGGCCAGGGATGTCATCAGAACAAGTCAATTACTCCACAAATGAGGGGAAATGCTTTACAAATTTTAGCTGCACTAAGTAGAGAAGAGAAATGAATCTGTAAATCATCAAATGGCGTGTCTGTTTATAATTATTATCATGCAAGTAATATAATGTTAGTTGAGCAAGATAATTTTTGTGTGTTTTGGGATTTCCTAGTTTGCATCTTTCTGCCTAGAGATCTAGATCTCCAGGGCAGGTAATTTTTTTTTATTTTTCCTGATGTCTCATAAAGAGAAAGAAATGCTGAATATAAAACCTGACAGGAAGTTTTTCCTTTCAAAGTATAGTTCATGTGGTTGTTTAGAAAATGCAGTTCAAATACTGTTCTTTACTTTGTTCTTACAAGTTGTGAGTAACACACATTTGTTCACATGGCAAAGGCTGTGCTCGTGACAGTAGCCTTGGAATAATGTCATGAGCTTGGAATAGCTGTTGCTTACAGGACAGGAGTACTGTGGTCTCTCCCAGCTCCAGGCCCATCCGTATCAGGAGCTGAAGCTGGATTTAACTGCTGGCCAAATCACAGAGGTGTGCGGGCTTCATGCACTGCCTTAAGTTGGGGTGCCCAGAAAACTCTTCAGGAACAAATAAATTTATAAAACATCCTAGGGGATATGTGAGAATTGGAGCTGAAATTTAGTATTTTCTAACTGCTCTCACCCTTCCTCCTGGGGCTGTCGCTGATCTTTGATCACTTCCCTCATTTACAAATGCTGTCATCTCGCCATTCTCCTTCTACTCCGTATCATTAATACAAATCTGGAAACAATGGCTTTCTCCCTGCTAAAACATTGCAACATCCCACTATTTGTTTCCTCTTCTAAAACGGATCATTCATTATAACCCATATCCCCCAAAGAATTTTATCACTTGAAACCTGTTTGCAGTGAATCTAAAGTAGCCGGAAAATCATCTCCTCAGAAATTCCTGCGTACGCTGGAGCCGACTTCTCCTGGAAGCCCAATAAAGTGTTGAGTCCCTCTGCAGGCAATATCCATTTTTCTTCTTTTTGATACAGTCTCCGGCAGTAACCCCTGCAGCTGTGCATGATCCAGGTTTTTTTATTTTTTTTTTTGCTGCTGAAATTCACTGCTCAGCTCTGTTAGCTCTTGTACCCACTTCATCCCGGAGAGTTGGGATAATTGCCTCCTTGCTTCGTCGTTCCACCACCTCCATGCTTATCGCAGAGGTCAGCTTTTCTTTTATCTCTCCTATAACCAACTCGTTATTTGCTGCTTTCTCTTGCAAGGGACAGGCTGCTGCTCCCTGACTCCTGCCCCATTCCACTTTTCCTGGTGTTCGTGCACCTCGTTTGAATATTTCTGCCCAAAAGGACATCTCTACCTCTCCGCATTTGAATTCAGTATTTTACTTTGTAGTCCATGGTCCCCAGCAGCAGCAGAGGTTTGGGTGAACACTGACCTGTGTGAGGAGGTATCACCAAAATGCTTACACCTGCAGTTCGAGAGCTGTGTGAGCAGGGATTTTCCCCAAAAATCTGGGCAGCCCTCAGGGTCACGGAAGATTTTCCTTAATAAACTAAATAGGAGTAACATGCGCACTGTTTTTTACCTGAGAAAGGTTATGCAACCTAGTAATGCTAAAATGCATGAAAGGTAAGGCTTGGGACTCAAATTGCTCACATGCTGGTAGAAAAGAAAGAAATGCTGAATACAAAACAAAATAATGCAGAAAATGTTCTACACTGACAAGGGTGAAGGCAGCTATGGCTATGCAAGATTTACCATCAGGGAGGCTTGGACCAAAAGCTCCCTTTGATCTACTCCCAGTCAAGAATACACCCCAAGGTCAGCATGTGCACAGGTGAAAATTCAAAGTGCAGGAAGGGCAACCACCCGTCACTGTTTTAGAAGCCCCCAAACTACCTAAATACCATTGGAGACACTTTAAAAAAAGATGCAGATGATCAAACTCTGAGCTAACCCACAGAAGTGAGGACGGCTTTTTTGTGGGACATACAGTTTTATGAACTAACAGCAAATTCTGGACAAGTGAGGAGTGGGTAATAAGATCCGGAAAGCACAGGCAGAGCCAGGCTTACTAAAATCAGCCTTGAAGTGTCGCTCACAAATTGTCACCAAAGCACTGTGAGAGGAGTGCAGACAGGGCAACTTTTGCAGAGATACTAATGACACTCGTACTTCCAGGGGCTTTCAGAGGATATTATGTACCCATTTCCCTGTTTGAAAATGTGCCTCTTCACGTAAAACAAGAGATCTTTGCATTTTTAAATAACACATCCACTCATGTAAAATCACTCCTTCAGCGCTCCGCCGAGCAGCAGTGGTGCTGTCTGAAAATACAGGTGTTTTCTAGAAATAGGGGTGTCTCCAGCTTTTCAGTCTGTGTCAGTGCACTGCAGCTGAACTTCCTAATCAATGAAAATTTGTTGTAATATCGATGATGACCATGCATAGAGACATAAAACCCCGATTCTTTACTGTTGCTTAATGCCATCGTGAAGTTCACGCAGGCTGGGTGATCACACGCTCAGCACACCAGGACAAAGCCTGGCTTCATCCTGAGGCCACCAGAACAGCAGAAGAGCAGAGTCTAGTCCCACACCTTCCACCAGCCAGCCCAGCAACCCTGAGTCACTTTATTTGCTGTTTCCCCTCACAACATAGCCTATTTAAATCTGAAGCTCTGTGAGACGGCAAATGTTTTTCTTCAGTGGGGTGTGCACAGTTCCCGCCGCGGTGGGACTCGTGTCTCAGCCAGGACCTTGAGGTAGTGGGGTAAGAAATGAAACAGAAAGAGCTGGCAGGAGAGAAGCAGCACCCCTTGGCCTCAGCAGAAATCTGATTTCAGAGGGGGCTTGTTTTAATCCAAAAGAGCAAAACGCTCTTGGGTGTCGTTCAACAGTGAGCACTCCTTGCTACCTCCGTTTCTGAAGGTGAGCGAAAAGGCAGCCTGTGCTAACACAGTGCAGAATTTGGGTCTTGCAAATTGCTCTGTTTCTTTGTCCAAGAGGCCAAGCTGGGGGCCGTGCCTTCACGAAGGCTCTGTGAGCGTGGCAGCTGCCTCTCACTTCTCAATTTGCTTTTAAAAGCAAACCGTAGGCCACGCAGTGCCACACAACACTGAGGCACAGAGCCTCCAGACCCAGCGGGACCTCAGCCACTGCCATTTGAGCAGCAGACAGACACCAGAAACCTCCGAAGAGCCACTGGGGCGTTGGCCACTCCACATCCGACACCTGCGAGGCGGGGCCCGGTGGAAAGCCCCGTGGCCACCTCAGAGGCACGGCCACCAGCCTCAGCAGCAGGTCTGCTGCCATGTCATGTCCCTGCTCATCCCCAGCGTGGGAGGGGACATTCAGGGCCAGCTCTCAGGGACAAAACACTCCAAGCACAAACGCCTCCTTGCATAGGTCCCATAGGGCAACTCGTGAACCGCCCGGCAGCCGGTGGCAGCTGCGATGTGACGTCCTTGGTTCTCGCAGGCAGGAGCCACCCAGAGCAAGAGCACCACCTGCAGAGCTGCTGCCTGTGCCTTTGAGGACAGCCGAGCCCCAGCCTGGCCAGGATGTCCCACAGAGCTCATCGTCCTGCACCTCACGTTGCCCATGTTTAGGGGCACCACCACTGCACTTGGTGCATTTGCAGGGCCCCACCACGGCTAAACTGATCTTTTACCCTTCACACGAGTGGACGTGAGGAAGGCCCACTTCTCCTTCATGTCCTTGTTACTTCAGGCCTGTTTCCACCTCTGAAACACGTTGGTGTTGTTCAACGTGGCCGGCCCTGCGGATGTGAGCAGGGCGTGTGTTCAGCTTCCCATCTGAAATATTTGCATGAGCCGCTGGTTTCCTCTCTCCCCGCTGGGGACAGGAGGCTTTCTCTCACTTCTCTATTTCATCGTGATCTATAGAAGCAAGTTCAAAAGGGCAGGAGCGAGGGTCTCACATCCTGATGCTTTGACTCACCCTCGTGAAAAGTTATGGGTGTCAGTACGGCTGCAGCTGCTCGCTTCCTCCCCGGCCTCTTCAATTTCTGTCTCTTTGCCACACTTGATGACAAACAATGATGAGCTTTTACATTCCCTCGCTAACTACTTTATTTCTCACACTCGCAGGAAAACATACACATGCACACACCCCTACGCGCCATTTATCAGCTAACTTCTGAAAAAAAATTGATTTATCTACTCTGAAGATATGGGTAGGTTGTGGCCTTCAGCCTTACTGGCTCTTAAAAAGCTACCACTGATCAATTCCGTAATAGTTTTCACCAGATTAACATAAAAACTTTGGTCTGAAGAGCTTTTTCTTTTTTCTTTGTGTCAAAGACCATGGTTTGCACTCCGCATTTCTCAGCCCAATAAAAGTTGTGCTATGCACGGTACCTCAAATTCCCCGTTCTCCATCCCAGAGCAATCTGTCTCTGTGTATCACACTCCCAGTCTCCACGTCTCAGTACCTATAAAGGGACTGCCAAATAAAATGTTGTGAACGCTGCTCTCCGTTCTCACTCACTAAAACTTTGTTGAATTTGCTTGGTTTTACACCTATTACAGCTCAAAGACTGTTTGCTTCTCCCCTGCAGGGTTGTGGAAGCAGCAAAAGTAGTGGGAAAGGAAAATCTTCAGACCTGCTTTCTCCCTTTAAACTGCTGAACAGAAGTGTTGAAGTCTCAAAGTTTTGCATTTCTCTGGGTTTTGTTTTTTGGTTGTTTTTTTTTTTTTTTAAATGACTGGCTGCCACAACTCAAAATGCCTCGTTCTGTATCAGCAGAATTTAGTCACACTGATAATTCAGATTTCCAGGCAAGATACTTGGAGGGAGCCTTCCTTATGGTTTTCCTCTAACACCAAGAGTTCAGATAATTTTAATCTAACAATTGACTTCATTCTCTCGTTTGAGTTTTCCTTTTCCCCAAATGGCAGGAGAAAAAGGGGAAAAAAAAAAGAAAAATAAAAGAAAAAAGAAACACAATTTTTATTGCATGGAAAATGCCTGAGGGGAACAAACTGAATTCAGCACTAACTTGCAAAGACAGATTTTACAGTTGCAAAATCAGACCATAATTTGGCCCAATATTATGTTTCAGTGCTTGGCTCAGTGGAGAAACCAGGACGTGTTTTTTCCTGCCCGGGAATTATTGTTAAAATGAAAAATGAGTTTTCATAGACAGGGAAGTATCATTGCTGCAAGCAAGCATGAACAATGCTGAATCTCGGTCATGCGTGAAACCCAAGAAGTGGCCAAAAAAGCGCTTTTCTGAGAAAGCTGGCAATCCCTGCTTTGGAAAGTTGTGCCATACCCCACGCCAACTCGCTCTACCAGCACCGGCTGTGGAAATTGCTCTCCTTGAAACAACATCTACCTAATTTGTAGCAGTTAATAACTAACAGCATATAATTTTAAAACCCAGCCACACTTTGCTGGTTCCTGCTTTTAATTAAACCTGACTCATAGCAACGAAGGGAGTGGGGATCGGGTAGGTGGGATGCCGGAGCCGCAGCCTGTGATGAGTGGGGCCGGCAGTGGTACCCCTGGCAGGACCCCCCTCCCCTTCTCCTAAGTGTGCATATTAATTCAGAGTCCTGTCAATCAGGGCCGGTTACCATGGCAATGGTGGGCCTAAACTAATGAAGAGCCGCTCACCCCTCTCTGCGAGTAGGGACGAAGAAGCCCGTGGTCAGAAGCCGGCCACAGAGCTCCTCTGGATCGAGACATGTGATGGGAAGTTAATGATGTATTAAAAATGCATGTTAATTAATGAGATTTTTAAAATTATAGCTTTTGCTCACGCCGTAACTGGTAGGCAAGTGGCAGGAGGGCTGGAGCGAGCAGCTACCACCTCCTCGCTGCCTGGCGCGGCCACTAACACCCCCTACATGTCTTCCATCGAGGCCAGGAAACAAAAAGTGCCGTATGTTCCAGGGCATCTTGGATATATTGTGTAACAGCAGCTTGGACATCACTCAAGCATTAAAGCAGAGCTTTTCCTAGGCCCGAAGCAGCTCCGTGCCCCTTGCTACCACTTGAGCCTTTGTGCGGGGAAATCGGGAGCAGTTCGGACCGAAGGTCCCCGGCCGTCAAAGCTCCGTCTCGCGGGAGGCGGCGGAGTTTTGGCGTGCAGAGTCTGGAGGCGATTCTCTATCTGCTGCTGAATTTGTTTTGCAATTGCAGTATGTCTCTGTCCATGTGCCATTAAGAGCTCAATTCTTTTATTCGCCCCCCCCCCCCCCCCCCCCCCCTCCTCGCCCCATCACACTTCTCATC
>VZTA01004933.1:180688-257412 GCA_013398855.1 Mohoua ochrocephala | reverse complement strand
CCCCCCCGCCTTTTTAAAACATCATGTTTATGCAAGTGGACAGGAGGCTCTCATATCTGGGTCACACGTTTGCTGGAGGTCATTGAAAGGCTACAAAATGGAGCATGCCTAATTCTGCTATTTCAGAAGTTTTCTCACATGTACTCAAGACAATTATGCCTATTAAATGAGTTCATTAAATTTCAGAAATCCTTTGAAATTCTGACATACCAAAAAAATATGCCGAACTCCTTCCATTTCTTCTGACACCTCCTACAAGCGCTCTAATCTGAGGAGGTGCTGGGCACTGGAGCCTGGCTGCCCGTGACATGGCCAACATATTAAGCGTGCCCTACCTCTGTTGCAAGCCAAATAAACTAAGTAAATAAAACAGGGCATCGAGGTCCACCAAGTGACCTTTGCAGCATCACTGTCACTGGCCCAAGCACCACTCTACCAAGAATAATTTAGAGACAGGGGATAAATGTCACTGATGCTCCTTAAGAGGTGTGGGATTTGAGGCAGGATGGGACACACGAGGCTTTTCCAAAAATGGGCTCGGTGCTGAGCTGCAAACTTCAGGGATGCAGGAGGAAAGTAAAGGTGGCTCTGTGTCATCTCCTCTGTGCTGCCCTGTGTGGGACATCCTGGTCCCTGCCCTCCCAAAGGAGCATGGGGATGGCAGAAGGACATTTTTTAGGCTAGGGCACACTTGGAGAAAGAGGACATAACCGAGTCATAGACCACAGGCAGAACTATCCTGTTGGGAAGCGGCTTTTTCCACAATGAAATGTCCTGATACTCAAAGGTGCTGAGCATCAGGAACTGAGAGAACAGAAGCTGTGGGTGCCCAGTCACTGCAATCACATCCCACAAATGCTGAGGTGCCACACACTAACCACATATGAATACTTCTTGTTTTACAATACATGGAAACAGAAGTTAATAGCTCATTGTTGCAATATTAGTCATACACAGACATCGGGTCATGGGACTGGCTTGGCATCAAAAAGTTCTACGAGCCTACAAAGAAAGCAAAGAGTTGCTTAGGGAAGCATGCCTCTGGGCAGCACTGTCCCTTCTGGGGAACTGTGTAGGTACTCAATGGCAATTTGGAAATTAAAATGTACACAAGCCGATCGCTCATTAAGGAGTGTTTCTTTTTGGTGCGTAAGAGAGCATTTATCATAGTTGGCCCACACCAACAATCAGTTTTGGACAGAAGCCACCTCTACTAATGAATGGGAGGGAACAGTTTTTAATCTCTCTGAGATCTCTTATCAATTGATTTTGGATGATGTATGGTAGGTTTTGTTCTCCAAGAATTACGATACTCCTCGACACGATGCCATTTGGTCTTGACACTGTAGCAGCCTCCCTGCAGACTCTTTGCCATTGTCTCACATTATCCTCACCACCCTTGCCTTGCCCGGCCTTCCCTGTGATTGCACTAACACAGATCTAAACAAACGAGGGAGGGGGGAATAAACCAGCTGATACTTTTGATGAATTCTGGCCACAAAATATTAAAAAGATGGTTTTCAGCTCTGTGCTTGCTGATACGGTGAGAATGAAGTCACGCCAAGCCCTCGAACGGTACCTGCGAACGAAGGTGGCCAGAAGGCACTAAACTGGCACTGAAGAGAGAGCCTTTGATCAGGTCCTCAGGAAACACTTCCTCTGCCTTCCTGAAGTGTAACTTTAGACCAGGCTCTACCAAGGCCACTTCACTCTTTTGTGCATCCCCTTGAGCTCAGTGGTGAATGAGCTGAAACCTGCTCTGTTTCCTTTGCTAGGTGGCACATGTCAAGGATCCCTGCGATCAGTTTTGTTCCTCGCTTTATCTAAAGAGCTCCTTGCAGGAGCCCGGGGTGTCGGTGGTCACAAAAAGAACACAGCTGGAACACAGCAGTATTTTATATCCTCTGGGCAGACTATTAACTGAGCCCCATTAGTGGCCGGAGTCTCGGGCCTGGATCCAAACATAGCAAAGAGGTGTCAGATCTCCCTCGGGAAAGAGGGAACACCAGTCTCCTCACGGGAGACTCCAGAGCTGCTGGAAGCCTGGTGGCTCTGCCCCGTGTGTTCAAAAGGACAGCAGTGGGTGCTTTAAGGGTCTGGGTGGACAGAAGATCTCTGCGGCAGCTCTAAATAACCCCCAAATTGCTCACATAGCTCCAGCGAGGGGTCAGTCTGGCTTCTTCCTAAGTCCAGAGAAGTTTTGTGCTCAGTGCCACTGGGCAAATCCTCGGTCCTTGAACCCCTCTACCACCAGGATCATCCCTGAGGATTTGGTCCCAGGTGAAAGCAAAGAAAAATTGGACAGCAGAAAATTAGGGCAAGAAAGAAAAACAATACACTTTCTTTCGGTCAGCTGCTATGGATTTCAGGATCTCGGCCTGCTCCAGGAGGAAGGACCGCAGTGACCAATCCTTCTAAGAGAAATTCCCTCAGCTCCTCTCGATAAGCACAGACATGGAGCGGAGTTTCTGCTCCCATACATGGATTTCCATGTCTCCTCATTACGATCAGCTCCGGGAGAATAATGTCGTACGAGATGTCAAAAACAAGAAGCAACATGCTAGAAGAGTGCCACTTGGAAATAAAGCCCTGCTTTTATTGGATAGCTGATCTGCTAAAAGCAGTTATTTGAAATATCTGCAGATCGTTGGGATCCGTGAATAATTGCTATCTGCACATCTCAAATTCTTTACAGTTTTTGCTGTTACATAGCTCTGCATGTCTATAAATAGTAGAGCAATGTCGCTCACTGCATAATACAGTCTCTGTGTTTTTACAACTCATCATGAACTTCTATGTAATTTATTTTTTATTGAAGAATTCCAATTAATGGCTTCCTGGTGATTTTAAAGCCTCAAATTATCAGTCTCTGAAAACAAAGCAGAGAACATAATTATCATAAACCGAGAATTTTTCATTTTGAAGCTTATCTGTTTGTGCTAAGTATCTTGTCTGTAAGTAATTAGTGCCTTTATTTTTTTCAGTAAAAATAATGACCATTCTATGCTGCACATCCAAATTCCACTAACTGCTAGATGTACTGTATACATTATATTTGAAAATGCACCACCTTGGACCAGCTTTAAAGTATTTCATCAAATGATAATGGCAACAACAAAATACATCTGTTTGTTGGAATAAATTATGTGACATATTAAAAAAAAAAAAGCTATTATATCTTTTTCTGTTCTAAGAGTAAAGAGCCTTTTAAAAATATGCACTTATTTATTACCATGGTGGTGTAGGATGATGGTGAGCTGCTGTTAGGCTATTTATAATTCTCAACTGCTGATCAGGACTGATCAGATGATAGTATAGATGGACAGAGCACCCTTTACGTGGATGTCTGTCTTTACTGACACATCTTTGCACTGTGCTTAGTGCCACCGACCCAAGGCTGGAAGCTGTGGTAGGTAACAGGAGAAATCTGCGGCACCTCTCCCAAGCACTCCTTGTAAGGAGGGAATTTAAACAAAACAGTGAGACCCTGCTCCTGAAAACCTGGGGAAGCAGAGTGGGGTGGGATATTTAGAGTCACTCCAGTGCCAAGAGCAGGTTTGTGGCACTGATATTTTCGCGAGGGACAGAACTTAGCACGAGTTTCCTGCACGGTCTCCCTTGGATGCTCAGTGCCTGTCTGTGTTTGCAGGTGGGATGATTTTCCCAGCTCCAGGTATTTCAGTTTATAACCTGGATTGTGAGGGCTGGTCCTGCCTGCCATCATTGGAACTGAGCAATTTCCCCCCAGATACATCAGGAGTCCCCCACAGCAAGGGTGGAGGGAGACCTTGGCCAGATCTCTGGTCCCACATTTGCTCTAAGCATCCCGAGAGGAAGGTGGGGACCAAGCCCTAGATGAGGAGGAGTATGCCCTGCACCAGCCTTCCTCAGCATTACAGCAAGCCTAACAGGCAGAGCCCTGCTTTATTTCCCTGTCTCGTACAGTAATGCCTTTCCTATCGTGGCATCGAGCAAAGAAATCACATAGTCAATAATCCAGCAGCAATGCACGGTGGATAACGCGAGGAGGAATGAATTAGGAAGACAGTGAGGATACTTCCCCACAAGAATATGTTCCTGGTGATCTGTGGACTCTCCTCAAGACCAAGCTCATTTCCAGGTTTCCCCAGCCTGTTAATCAAATGACACTTCCAGCCTAGGACAGGCTGGTCTCTACTGACACTGCACCCTCTGCAATGCCAGCAAACAGGTATGAAGCAACTCCCTGCTTTTGCTTTTATAAGGGATCCTGCTGATTGCAGTAGAAACTTCCTAAAGAGAGTGAATTTTAAAATGAACCCAAGGTAAAATGCTAACTCCATAATTTTAAACCATAAATAAACATGCCTTAAAAATCTAAAGTCAAGTTACAGTAACATCAGCTCCCCTCGCTGGCTGGCTCCTCGCTCTGTAAGGAGCAGGGATGGTGCACATCAGTCGGACGATGAATGTCCCTCGACATCTGAAGGGGGTTCAAGGTCCCTTCCCAGCCTGACCGTGGCACAGATCAGAGCTGGTGACTGTCCAGCCCCAGCTCACACCTCCTGCATCCTTGAACCAAGATCCCCAGCTCCACTTCTGAGTTCCCTTTCACTTTGGCAGACATCCAGGCCAGCTGCTAAAATAAATCTTTTTTTTTTTCTTCCCCCCGCGAGCCCTGACGTTCTCCTACTGCAGAAAGGTAGCAATAGTGGTGGTGTTTCTTGGCTTTCATCCTGGCTGTGTGATCCACCCCGAGCCACCTCTCCACACGTCTCCAGCCCGCATTCCCTGGCTGCAGGATGAAGGAGAGCTCGCCGTCCGCCTCGCAGTCTCTTTGCTCCCAGGCACTAAGTAAATGTCAGCTTTTTTCACTGTGTTACATACATTGTTAATTTTAAAAAGAAATCCAATATCATTGTTTTTCATGCTAGCTGAGATGATTCTGAAATTTAATAAAAATAGTAGAATTTTTCATTAATGGCAGCCAGGGTTTAAGCCAGCACTAACTTTCCATAGCGGCAAGAGCAGATGAAAGGAGGTCATCCTCATCTTGTTATATTGCAACTGTCCTCAGTCACAGCTTCAATGGCAATGAATTCAAATGCAGCCTTTTTGCTTTACTGAATTAGCATAAATAAACTGGCACAAGGGAAAGGGACACTCCAAGCACTTAAAAATATGAGACCAAATAGTGTTTTCCGTAAGACAAAAATGCAAGAGCAAGGAAATGATGTGAAATACTTTTTCCTGGTCAGGCGTTTCTCTCGCTCCAGATCTGGCAGGGAGGGAAGAATTGGGGGTAATTAGGGTAGGAATGTGGCTAAAGCATCCTGCAGACTCACCCTGCTTCTGTGGCAGCCCATCCTAATGGGAATCCTTCTGCAGTGGGTACCCACCTGAATTACAGAGCCGAGCAGGGAGGCGCATCACTTTTAGAGAAATTACTGCACCATCATCTGTGGTGTCTGAATATCTTCAGAGCAGATACCAGCACGGACTTTGCCTTCCCTGACTGCGGCTCTGTGGTCTGCCACCACCACATGAAGGATAAAAGCTAAGGGGAAGAACGTGAAAAAAATATTTTGCTTGCAAAGTATATTTTCTTTATGGTTGTTATTGGAAAAAAAAAGGAACCAAACCTACATTAAAACTATGCTGTGAGGCATTTGTTCTTTCGACTTTGTTGTTGTAAAAGGCTCCCCAGGTCTCACCCATATCTGAGGCCAAAGTAAGTAAGGGCCTTCCTCTCCCCCAACTCTTCCATTACTAAATCAGCAGTTTATCATCCCCTCTCCCAAGGCCACCGCTGAGTGGCCACCTTACAGCACGCTAACAGTCAGCGGAAAAATCGGGAATGTCAGCCAGTGGCCATCCACGCCGCACGTGGGACTCGGAGCAGGACCGGCGAGATGCTCATCCCTCTCCCAGCCAGGTCATCTACCAGCCGAGGAAATGCTTTTCCTGAGCCTCTTCGTTGGAGATAACCAGATAAATGCAAAAAGCAAGAGCAATATGTGCTCTCTCCACAACGGTGTCACCCCGTGGACATCTGGAGTCCCGTTTATATGTAAAGATCCGTATAACTGCTCCTGAGGTCGGTGGGAGGGAGGCTGGTATGGAAAGCAGAGAGCAAACAACCCTCCCCAGTGAACTCCCAAAGAGCCTGCCCAGCTCCAGTGTCACACACGCTTTTATTTTGGCATCCGTGTCTTCCCATCAGCAAGACCTTCGTCTAACAAGAAAAACACAACTTTTTTTTCCCCCCTCTCCTTTGCTTCTGAGCCTGGCCTCTAGACGTTCAAAAGCCAAAGAGATCCCAGAATCCACTTCCTCCGAGCGAGAACACAGACTGAAGCTTAGCCTCAGGTTCTGCCTCTGCCAGCACTGCGCTCTGATATTAGGAAATATCAGAGATTACAGAGAAACTGAGAGCAGCACTTCTGTGGGAAGACTGGAAAATATGAATGGCTCTTTGCAGAACGGCCCTTTCTTCCTGCAGACTTGCATTTCTGAGTTAAATTTGTCACATATTTTCCCAACTTGTCACTGCAAGCAAGGAACTTACTGCAGCAAGAAATTCACTGGGTTTCCACACATTTTCCCCAAATGGTCATTGATTCTCTCCCTGAACATCGTTGGCGTGATTCAGGGCAGAGCTTCCAGGCTGGCACACGGCACTTTGTGCTGGACTGCCCCGGCCACAGCATTAGCAAAAATCACTGGAAACTTTGGAAGTGGAAATGGAAATTGGCAGTAATACGTGATAATGAGGAAGACGGCTCCTGTCTCTGCTGCAGAAGCCTGACCTTTTAACAGAGCAAATGTCAGGCAGAGACACAAATGTGTTTAGACCAATATCAGTTGCTTCTCTGTGGGGGTGCGCGCGCAGGCACGCGGACAGCGAGGGATTTGCAGACACTGTCCTCGCAGAGGGGCACAGTGCTGCAGGTCACTCCTGGAGGAAACATCCCTGGAAGTTGTGCCATTGGGTGCAAAGGGGCAGATCCTTACAACAGAATATGGGCCGTGCTCATCCCGGATTCGGCGTATCCATACTTCCCAACACCAGCTCACATAGAGCACAATATTACTCTGTCTCTCCACTGGTCTGTTTTTCCTTCCCATTCAGCCTCACCTGAAACACTTCTGGTTTCCAGGGCTGCCAGAGAGGACTGAGCCTGCAAATGAGTCCAGTTGTGAACCAGAGTCAAAAGCCAGAAGGGCAGCTGGCTTGGGTAGGGATGTAAGTCCATTGTTTGGGATTCAAGGCCTAGCTTTGTGGGCATCACCTGGAACGTCTGGGAGTCTCCATGTACTCTTCTCAAATGCTACTTCAGTTCCCCTGACAATTAAGGAAGAGCTACCCCTATTCTGGGAAAAAAAATTAATAAAATAAAGACCTGCTTCTCACTCTTCCCACACTAAGATGGGGACATCTGGCACAGCAACAACACGGAGCAGACCTGTGTGATCCCAAGCACCCATCCACCTCTCCTCCTCAGTCCCAGGAGGTCTAACAGGACACATTTCTAAAACCCCACCTACGGCACCCAAGCGAGCCCTTAAATCAAATCCCGTTAAATTCATCCGATTACTTTCCTAAGAGGAGCTGCACCCACATAAAGAAGACCAGCAGAACCGGCCCCTTGGCATGGAGCCCATCAGGCCAGAACATTCAGCCAGTACAGCCAACAAGCTGCCAGCTCAGACCGGGCACCTTTTGGCACTGGCTCTGTCTAATTGCTCAGGTGCCATTAGAAGAGAGGTGAGTGTCCGTGCTCAAGCGTGCAGGAGGGTGCACAGAGGGTCAGCACCCTTCAGCTCCCTTTGAACGGTGCCACAGCAAGGCAGTGCTGGTACTGGAATCCAAACATTGGGAAACGTGTGACTCCGGTGCCCAAAAACCTGCACGCCTACCCCGGAGCTCCCATGGCTGCACTTCTTGCTCCAGGGAGGAGAGCCAGGGAGCAGAGATGCACATAATTGATCATTAGCTCTGCTTTAGTCTTGCAGCAGAGCTGCTCTCCTTGGGAGAGGCACACCAGAGATCCACGGGGAGCACCCCGGTATCCCCTGCCTGGAGGACACACTGAGGGGCCTGGCTGGTCCATCGGGGCCAGGAGAAGAAGCAGCAAGGGAAAAATCCAAGAGGACAGCAAGGTATGGCTACAAATTGTTGTGCTGCCCGAGTTAGTAATGCTGTTGGGGGATAGGAGAAGGTAATAAGCAGAATTTTCTAGGAAGCACGCTGAAAATAAGGTACTAAGAAAAGTCACTGAAAATGTCAGGCAAGCCAACAGGGAAAGGTCCAAGGAGCAAGCAAAAGCACAGCATATACTTTTTCATCTATTCAATCTGACCCTGGGCCCGGTGCCACAATCTTTTTAAGGTTAGTGGTGGGAAAGCTGCCTTTTGAATGTTTGCAGAGGCCTATTAACATCCTGTGCTGAGGAACCTTAAACCCCAGGTAGTATTTCAGAGGAAATGGACAGCACAAAACACAGACTGAAAATTAACCACAGCAGACCCCAGGCCTAAATAAGTTCCACTAGCCCTTTCTGAAATCACTTAAAGGCTTTCCTTCCAGTTGGACTCCTGCCCAACCACTTTAATAGGTGCAGCAGGCAGGGGGGAAGAAAAAGAGGGGAGGGGGGGGGACAAAAAAGAGAAAAATAAAAGGGAAAAAGAAACCTATTTGGCCCAGTAATTTAAACATTCTTTGCAAAATAATAATAAAGTAAAGAAAAAAAAAAAAGGCAGTTTAACAAAAATTGCAAGAGTAGCAGGATCGGGAGGGTAACTTGGTGAAATTCTCTGCGGACGGCTGCAAACCTCTAATGGAAAGTTGTATAAGTGGCTGAGGCCAAAGTAGGCATTAATTACAATGAAAAATCAGTTTAGTGCAGGCCACAACTAAATTGGAAGCTGGTCCTCTAGGTAAAACAAAGAAAGTGAACAGAAGCTTTAGATTTGATTACATGGCAATACAAGAAAAATGTGCTGTATGTTGTCTATTATTAAAGCTGCTTTTGGGCCTTCTGTGTGCGCCTAAGGGATTTTAATAAAAAATTAGTAATAACCCTGCTGCCCTGGCTCGCTGCGGCTTTTGGCGTGTTTGTGGGTACAAGGCTACTTCTGCAGTACAAATTAAGTCACTTTAGACAAGCAACCTTGAAAGCATTATGTGGTAAGTTCAAGCAGCACACTTTGACTCCAGGAGGACACAAGTCCCTTACTGGAGGCCGGCTCTGGGTTTAGAAGCTGCAGTAGGATTTCATCAGGAAAGAAACCCTGGAACTGCTATATTTGTCTTGGATTATTCTTGGCAACACTAGAAATACATACCCAGGTTCATAAACACTGTATAAAATACTGCAAAAGAGTGAGTTAATGGCAAAAAGTCACCATTAACAGGTTTTTTTTAAACAAATGCTAACTCTATAACCTTCTTTACATTGATGTAATGCTACTAATAACATTGTCTTTATTGCTAGTATCAGCACTTGGTCCTTGGCATGGCTGGATACCACTAAGCCAGGAAAGTTTACCTGGATTCATTTAAAAATACAAAAAACCCCACTCTCCCAACTTCATAAAGGTAACTTTTCTAATCCCTATCCTAGAGATATTTATTTTAAAATGGTATGAATTATGTTCTTTATACTCCAGAATATCCATACCTCCGTGGATCCAAATCTGCTGCCGAGTCCCTGTTTACAATTCCCTATAAACTAAAGGCAAAATTTGCTGTATGCAGAATTTTCTGACATCCAGGGAAATAGGGGAAAAAGGAAAAAAACATTGCAGGGCTACAGAGACCAGGAAACATAGGAGAACAAGCAGCTTTGTGTCTCCTGGGTGGTAGGCTGCTGCTACCAACTGCTCCAGTGGGTCTCCATCCCTCCAGCGCTCCATGCTGGGGATGAGGGGTTGTACAGCTCCTGGATGGGTGAAAATCTGGAAATTTTTATGTCACAGGCATTGGTCATGTCCTAGAAGCACTGCCCACCCCCAGGCCCTGCTTGGGTAGGAGTGTGCCTGTACTCTTGTATTATCAATGTTATTTCACTATGAGTCGCATCAGGTTTCTGTGATCTCTGCTAAAGAGCCTCCTCTTGGGTTATTTTCTCCCCCTTCAAACCTATGTTTACCACTCTTTGTCCTTGTAAAGGAAAGTATGGAGAAAGCATCCAATTCCTTTCTAAAGTCACCAACCAAGAAGGATAGGGGGAGAACAAAAAACAAAAAACCAAACAAACAAAAAAAAGAAACGAAAAAAGAGAGCGAAGAAGAAAAAGAAACAGCAAAAGATCTGCCACCAGTTTAATTCCACAAACTTTAAAGCCACCTCATTTTCTCATTTTTCAAGTCTGATTCACAGCTGGGTGTGTTAGGTTGACAATCTGGCAACTCTCATCCTAAGCCCAGTGGCTCCATGAGCTGTTCCTGGGATGAGCAGGGCTTACAGGCATGTGCAGACCTGGGCTCCTCCTGCCCATCAAGATGACATGGACAGCAATGTCCCCAAGTGCTGCGACAAGGAAAAGGGGCTCCTCTCTGCAACCTGACCTAGATGTGACCTAGAGGAGTGCTGGAAAAGAAACAACTTTGGCTTTCAGCGCTTTGTCACACGGACGAGTTGGGCTTCAAAATCCTTTTATCCCAGTCACATGTGGCTGCACGCCCCGATTCATGTCACCGTGTGCCATGCGCTCCCGGCTCGGACCAACACCTTCCCTCTTGCCAGCTGCACTTGCCGTGTTTTGTGGTGTCAGGCAAGGCTGTCACAAGAAAGGACTATCCCAGTTTACTGTTCTGATGGTCAGCAGAGCCATTTTACAGCACAGAAGCCAGTTGCTTAAAAGAAGCTGGGACATGAGCACTGAAAGAAGGGTTCTTTCTGAAAACAAAGCAAAACCAACATTGTAAACCTCTGAGTTCCTCCGGAGCAGTGGAGCACTGGGAGGGGGTGGCTCATCCCCGTCATTCACAGACTGCCCCTATTGCAGCCTCCTCTCCATGAAGGGATGAGAAGGAGCAGAAGGGATTTCCTGGGGAAAATCAGCACAGCCAAAGCAGCTCATGCCCCTGGGTGCTGAGGCTGTACAGCTCTAAGGGAGGAGATTGGGAAAACCAAACTGTGGTGCTGATCATTTCCCAGCAGCAATTTTCCCTGTAACCCATCACGAGCAATGGGCTCACTCAGACACCATGCCAGCAGATAAACTCCATGGCTGGCAAGCAAGGAATGGGGGCTGCCAGTGGTCATCGGTGGGGAGTAGCCTGATGTAGCTGGAACACTAAGAAACTCAGAAACAAACAAGTCCTCTTTGCATACAACATATAAACCTATAGATACACACACATGTTTTGCAAAATCTCCGAGTTTGAAATGTGTTAGCACATCAGTGCTTCCAGACGTGCCTGGAAGGTGCATCCAAGTCCCTTCTCTTTCTTTCCGAATGTGTTTACTTTTCCTCATGGAAAGCTGCAGCCTTGGAGGCCGCCTGGCACCACATCTGCTCAGCGAGTGCAGGAGTGGTCTCCAGAATCAAGTCTCTTTCTCCAGCATCCCTTATGCTAAGATCTGTGAAAAAACAATGTAGGGAAAAAAAAAACCACCCAAGAAAAAGAAAAAAAAACCAACTAAAAACTTTTGTCCGTGGATTCAAAAGAGCCCTCTTCATGCCAGATTCATCTACATTAAATTGGTCATGACCTTCCAGGTGTCTTTAAGGTTGAAGTGTTTGCTGGACCATTTAAAGCTCCTCTCTCGGGCTCCTGCGACCCTCCTGACATGGAGAGCTGGGCTTTTAAGAGTGTAGCCACCTTGTCAATGCTCAGAGGTCACTAATAGCCTGCCTTGGGCCTTCCAGCGGGTCGCGTTCGGCTTGCTAGCCCAACACAAAGGAAAAGGAGAGGAAAGCTGGGGAGGGGGGATAATTATCATTCTTCCTCTCCACCCCCCCCTCTCCAGGCTGAGAGTTATGCTCCATGTCACTGTGTTAATGCGCTTGCATCCAGGGAGACACATAATGCTCCTCTCAGCCCTGTTTATTAGTGAGATCCATTTGCGAAAGGCCCTTCTTTTGTACCACAATATGAATGTGCTTTGATGGCAAATAATTACGCTAGTCCTTTTGACATGAGGATCCACAGGCTGCCCTAGTTAAGCCAGTAATTAGCCTGTCCTCCTTTTTTTTTTTTTTTNTTTTTTTTTTTTTATTATTATTGAGAAACTACAAATTATCCTCATATGAGCACTGGCCATTGCTTTTTCTCTTTTCTATTCTGCCTCTCGCTCTCTCCCTCTCCCTTGTATCTCTCGGCACTTTGGATAAGGGGAATGCAGCTGCACTAGAGCAAGATAAAGCTCCGCCATCAAGATGATGAACAATTTGGATGAAGAGGCTTCGAGATGAACACAAAAGCTGAAGAAGTGCGGCTGATGCAGCCCCGGACAGCTGAAGAATGCTGCAGTCTGCAGATGAATAGCCCTCATTTGTGAATATACAGATTTTCCATGATGAATAAAAACTGAGTGTAGGTCACAATAAATAAACTTTTTTTTCCCCCCTTCTTCTCAAATAATAATTCAGGTTCCCGGCACCAAACAGCTGTAAATTGAAGGTTGTGCTTAGTTTTCTCAACTCTCAAAGGGGATAATTAAGCTAAGCTCATATTGTTTGATATATTAGCGTAATGATGAGCTACTATATTCTGGCTTGTTTCGAGTTATTTTAGGGGGTTTTTTTTTCCATTATCTTTTTTCTTAAATTACATTTCAAATACATTTTAAATCTAGAAACAGCATTTCTGAAACACAGTTGCCCTGTGTTTGGGTCTATCTGGAATGTATTCATATAACATTTAATTAAAGATGCTACATCTCCCTTTTTTGGGGAAAAAGCACGGAGGTAAAAAATACTGACATTATTTGACTAGTCCTGACATAACCTCTCTCAGCTGTCAAACCTTTATCCTTCTTGGTGCAAGACAGTTAAACGTGGCTGAATTCTTCATCAATACAGACAGTCACTACCCTTCTGGAACTTCAGGACTGGTAGTCCTTGGCAACCATAAAACCACTTCAGCCCCCCTAATTTTTTCATAATTCCATCTGAAGATCATCAGAGGGCAAATATAATTTTTGATTTTACCTGTAAACTCAGGGTTCTGCACACAGGCTGGTGGACGTCATCTTTTTAGGATGGCTGACCAGATCTGGGGCCTCTTAGAAGTTTAAAATACCTGCAAGTTGAAGATGTATCTTGGGCAGCAGAGTAAGAGTGAAAGAAGCCCACGGACCTGAGCGCAGGTGGAAAGCAATGGTCCAAAACACGCTCATAAAAAGTAGGATACACAGCAATAATGAGTAGGACTATTCAATAAAAGCATTTGTTATCTTGTCATTTTCCAAGCCAGAAGAACACATGAAGCTTTTTCTCCATAATCACAACCCACAAAAATTGAACAATGATTCTATTAGAGAAGGAGGAAATCGGGGAGCGGCACAGGGATCATACTTTAGTTTCTGTATTGAGCAGAAAGTTCTGCTAACCTTAGTCCAACAGACTTTTCCTCTTACCCATGTTTTGAGAATTAAATCCCACAGCACACTCGTTTGTTTATATTCTAAGGCTATGGCACAGCTTCATAACACGGTGAAAAGAGACAGTTCAAATATTTCAGGAAAAAAATAAGATTATCCTACATCTTGACCTGTTTCTGGAACCAATGTCAAGCCACATGTTTTTTATGGTTCAAAAATGTGTGTGAATTGTTCCTTTCATCTCTAGTTTGGGATCAAAGGGAGAACAGCTCCTGTGATATTTACAGCATGCCTAGAAAGAAACCCCAGGAATCTTCCGCCAAAGCCCGTTCCTATGAGGTTTCTGAGTGACTCTGCATGGCCGAGACTCTGACACGGTGTGGGTGGGCATTGGGGTGCCAGTGCCAAACTTTTCCAGCTCTCCCAGCCCCAGTGGTGATACCTCAGCCTTACTTCCCAATGAGGATTTTAAGCCCCACTTGCTTGACCTGTTGTCACGCTGCAAGGAGGCAGCCCAAACTCTGAGCCCAATTCCAGTGGGTTCAGGATCACATTCCCTGTCTTCTTTACAAGCCCGTCATGGTCTGCTCTAAATCTTTGCCCATTATCCACCGTCCTTATGCTCATCCCATCAAACAGCAATGGGATGTCACCATGGATGAGGTGGGGCCCAACTTTCTCCTTCCGGGCACACCCACAACACACTACTCACAAGTGTGTTAGGAAGACCAATTAATCAGAAATTGCAAAGCGGGGGGGAAGAAAAAGAAAAAAAACCCCAAAATTTGTTTTTTCCCCCACCTGGGAGAAAATTGCCACTGGCCTCTCACTCCAAGAAAACGCTGCCACAGTCCTGATCCAAAGGCCATTAGAGACTGCGAGTCTTCCCAATGGCTTCAAGGGAGTTTCAACCAGGTCATTACCAAACTCGGAGAAAAATGAAACTGGGGGCTTTGCAGTGCTGCTCATTGGAGAAAAGCAGGGAGCCACGCACATCCCTGAGGATCACAGCTCCCAGGGCCCTGCGGGTTTCTTCCCAGTGGCACTGACGGGGGTCAAACAGGCTTGGATTATCATCCGGAGCCCATCCAGTACTTAAACTGATGATGGAGTTCCATTCATGCTTGCAGTAAGGGCTGAACATTTATGAACTCTCTTCTCAGTCATTATCTCCCTCCAAAAAAAGGGTGCTCACAGCAAAACTGGGATCAATCGTTAGGAAAACAGATTTTCCATTTGACAGCTGTGTGGACTCCCTCCATTATTTTGTATATATTTTGTATATAGCCCTCTATAGACTCTGCTTACCCGTTGAAGATTTTCTTTTTTTACAGCCATGAAATTATCATTCATATTTTTGTTAGGACCCTGAATTCCTCATCAGAGCTGTGCTAGGACCTGTTCATTCTTGTAATGAGAGGGAGGGAGGAGGCAGCTCCTGCTCTAAAGAGGTTGCAATTTTAGCATGTAGGAGACAAAGAAGTGCAGATAACTCCTCCAGGAGGCAGGAGGGGTTGAGGACAAGGTGAAGGTGAAAAAACCAAACAAAAAAACCCTGTTGTGTTTGATAAGTTCAGCCTCAGTTTATGCTATTATAGGATTTCAATATTTTTCAGATTATGCAATCTGATTTAATAATCAGCCGCTCAATACGAGTCTTGTTCTTCCTCATCTCTGCTCTAAGAGCCGATGGAGGCAGAAGGCCCTCGTGCCCTGGTGGGAAGCACCACTCTCACATTCCAAACTTAAGGCTGACCCAAGGGATCATCAATCAGTAGTTCACTTTAAAGTTCTCTTTAAAATGTTTTACTAGCTCACTTTACTTGGCATTTTTATCACTATCTGTATCTCTAAAGCAGTGATATAATTAGTAAAGCTATTAATGTTTCTTATGTTTAGTCTTACAAAAGCCACAAATATCTATAAATCTGGCTTACAACAAAATAAATAATGACAATAATTCTGTCAAGCATCAATATAATTTGCTGGACAGCATTGTGTAAACCAAGCAAATATCTGAACCATTAATGAGCTTAATCTGTGCCATTTAACCACCCCCTCAGTAAATTGTTCTGCAGGCCAGAGAGGGGCGTCCAGCTTAGTAACTCTGCAGATTTCCTGGTATTTGCTTTCCCACAAAAGTGACCGGCCTGACTTAATCCAATTCTGCCTCGCATTCTCCTACAGCTCGAGGCAATCTCTTATCAAATGTGTAGGAAAGGGGTTTTTTCCCCCCCATCCTTGTAAAACTTTGGTTTTTCAGAGAAGCTGACGTTCTGCATGGATCCACGTTCCTTAAGGGAAAAACCCGAGTGAAACAAACCAAAAAACCTACCACCAGAAAATGACTGCCCTTTCCTTTTTTTTTCCTGACAATATTCACTTTTTAGTGGTGAGGGCGTTCACTTAGGACGAGATGGAGTCAGTTTTAAGACTCTGCTCTGTGTGGTTCAAACCAGCAACAGGAATCTGGGTGCCAGCATCTTCGCCTTAGGGTTAGGCTCTCTCATTCAAGCCAAAATTTATGCCTCAGGCAGGAGAAACTTTTCATCTCTAAAACATCAAACCGGGATGCTGCAGAGTCCTGCTTTTTGTCATACTGCCTGCTCCCAATACAGGGATTTTTGTGAAAACTCCTGGACAGCTCACGCCCCCAAGACTTTGAACCATGGCATGGGCCACCCTTTATTCTGCTAACACTTGATTTGATTTTCTTTAAAACTGAGTGGGTTTCAACATATGCACCCCCCCCCAAAAAAAAGAACACCCAAAAACCCACAAAAAAGCCACCAACAGAAAGGGCTGACCAAGCCTTGGCAAAAGAATACAAACCCACCACCCATGGCATCACCATTTCAGTAACAAAATAAATGTCTGCTCTCATGAGCCCCGAGTAAAAGCCCCTTTAAGTAAAAGTATTAGAAGAATACATCAGCTATAAGATATAATACCAGTGACTAATACCACAGGATGGGCATTTTTAACTTTCACTCTGAAATGACTGGATGATAAGAGAGTACAATATATATTTTGAATTCAGGGTGAGAAGATCTTTTTAATATAAGTGTTTTATGATGTAGTCATACATCATTTCTAACTAAAATGCTAAACAAAACACCATCCTTTTCTGAAACATAGATAATGATGGATTTTTGTTATTCTATTTTATTCCGTAAGATAATTTTTCAACCCAAACTTTTATTTTATTGATGGCATAAGAAGGCCCCAGTACATCTTCTTTCACATATGAGACAATTTCATGAAAAAACTGTGAGCTAAAACTCAAATGTCATTACCGAGAAAGAATTTTTGGATACGTGATCATTTATTGGGATAGTCCCACAAGATGGGATTAAAGGAGATTAAAAGGACCAGGTATGTTTTGTTGATTGCTTTGGCACTTGAAAACCCCTCTGATCTCAGAGCAGGAGTTTTGTGGGTATTATTATAATAATAATGGGGATCTTGGAGGACGGGAGGTGGATAAGCAGAAGGGAACTAAATCCAATAATGTTTGTACTGTCACAAAGCCAGGATGGTTTGGGATATGATTTAATCCTATGGAGCAGACCTACCCAACACTCCTAAGCAAGAGATAGACAAATAAATATACCCAGTAAAATAGAGGCATATCTGCAAAGTGAAATCCCTCACCCTTCCCTGGGCAAAATATTTTATTCCCTCAACTCCGAAACTCGCCAATAATCTGGCTGTGTGTGCTGAGCAAGAATCCCAACAAATCTCTGCCTCCTCCACTTTATAGCCTCAGCAGAACACGACATCCGAGGATTTGCCTGTGCTTTCTGTCTCTTTCCTTATTTGTTTTCATGTGTACCACCAAAACAGACTGTGTCACTACCTATGAGGAACCAAAATGTTTTCAGTACTGACTACTGCCAAAATATGAAACACCTTTTTTAGTACTTGGTTCAAACACAGGGATCAAGGGGGAAGGAAAATGGCATTTCCACCGCTCTGGTGTTGAGGATGGATGGCTGCTCACTGCACCGTTGCCTTTCCAAATACCTCAGTGCGTCTATCACAAGACATGTTCTCCCACAGTCACTTGTCCCAGAGACTCCCAACCTTGGATGTGTTTTTAAAAAAAGAACTTTCCTGGAAAAGCTGATGTTAGAATGGTGGTGTGACAAATTTTATCACTTCCGTGCTTCGAGAAAATCTGAATTAAACCCTCAACTTGTGGCACTTTCACCCATTCTTCTCATTAAGTCAACAGAGCAACACTGAGTTGGACCAAGCGATGAGCCAGCCCATGGCAGACACCTCTGCAGCAGAGACACAGGGCCTGCTTTTACAGCAGTTTAATAATACATTTTTTTTAAATCCAGGCCTGTAGTTGTTCTTGTTTTGAGTTCTTACACTGACTGCTTTGCCCATATATACCTCCTGAAGATTTTGGCCGTGGTGCCTAATCAGAACAATAGCTCCGAAGAAGCCAGCAGTCCTGGTTACAATTAGTTGGGACTATTTTAACTACCTGTTGGGTTGTTACAGACTTAAGGACTGGCTGGTGAGAAGAAGTTTCTGGCAAAAACATCTCTGCTGAATTAGGAACACTTAGGGATTTTTTATTTTTTAAATTCAGCAACATGGTTTGGAAAGACTGCTTAAAACCCCCAAAATATAGCCTTCCCTGTTTTTCATATCCATTCCTGACTCTCAGCTCTCCAAGGAAGCCTGTATTCCTTATTTACACACAGTGGCCAGCACAGCACCCTCCTGTCCCCAGCTGGCCTCAGAGCTCAGTCAGAAGAGAAATAAAAACAACCTGAAGAACAACTGGATCCCACAATCAGTGTGATCTCCCCCTAAATCCTGGATGAAAAACCTCATTAAATCCACAAGGAAAAACTTGAATGCATTAACCAGAGGAAAATAAAAAAGAAAAAAAAAAAAAGAGATCTGTGAAAGAAGTTCCACTTAAAATAAAAGGCAGCAGAGACCAAACTCTAAGAGTCCAGGTTTCGAATGAGCTTTCATTATTCATTGACCCAGGTTTCTTCTTTATGCTATGCAGAAAGCAAAAGATTAAACTGGAGCCGATGGGAGCGGGGACGGGAGGGTGGGTGCTGTGGACAGCTTGGCCCCATGGAGCTGGGGAGGGGGTGCTTTGACTGTGCACTCAGAACTTCCCAGCACAAGGGTACAGCAACTCAGCTAATTGGGGAAGATAAAAGGCAGGTTTTTATGAGACAGACACCATCATTATCAGAAATGAAGGATAAAAACTTGAGCAGCTACGTCTTATTTTATCACTGGGAAGTCTCAGAAGGAAAAAAGAATTATCAAAGTTTTTGATAGTTCCATTTAACCACGAGAAAACTATGTTAATGTAACTTTAAAGGTTTGACTGAAACCTGTGAAATCAAGGCAACTCGCAGTCCAGGCCTCAGCTTCTCCCCTAAGCCACCTGTAGTGCTGGGTCCGTGTGAGACACAAACTCAGCCTGCTTGGGGACAGCATCATTTATATGGGCAGACCCCAAAACCAACACCCAGCACAGCCCCTAGAGCTGCACATAAAGTGGGCTTCTGTTTCCTACGCTTTTCCTTTGTTTCTCATAAGGAAAACATAAAGACAATAAGCAGCTTCATCACAAACAAATCCAACACAAAACTTCCCTCTCCAAAGCCCAGCCAGGCAGCGAGAAGCAAATGCTTTAATGGCCAAGTTGAAAAAGCCCTGAAAAGTCTGGGTTTCTAATGAAAATACTGACAGACCCTTAACCACCCGGCAGCATGAGCAGGCGCCACCATAATAACCATTTAAGCCCTCTTTTCTGAGAAAGGCTTGGCCCAGCAGCGCAGGAGGAGTAAACAGGGCTGGTAACTTAATGACCTTTGAGCATTAGCAGATGGCCTTTTTACGAGCACAGATTAGCAGAACATGGGAGTTTTTAATGGCCACTAACAGGTGCCAAGGCTGCTTTTCCCTTCTCTACCTACCCACAGCCAGTAAAGCACCAACCTGCTCCCGCCCCATCCTTTATTCATCTTTACACCCCAGCATCTTGGATGACACAGCAGGATATGTCCTGCACCATCCTGGCAAAGCTGTAGGTTACCCTAAAACAAGAGCACCCTACCTTTGGCGTTGTTGGCGTTGATGGCGTTGTCAGCTGAGTCCTCATCACAATATCACTTCTGAGGTACAGCCAGTTCAATGGGGATGGTCAAAATGGTTGCCCCTTCTTTCTAGTTCAAGAGAGATGTGGGAAACCTCAGCAGCAGGTTACAGAGCTGTTTGAAAGCAAGAGGGAGTCTTAACAAAGCCAAGGCAGGGGGATTCTCTTATTTATAGCATCATGGTGTTCATCTATGAGACCCTTGGCTCTGCCCCGTTAAGGACACCCTGGTATCTTTATGAGCTGGGGCCACAGTAAGTGCTCCATTCGTGTCTCTGCAAATATTCCCTCACCCAGCCTTATCCTGGCCCAGGAACAACTCAGAAGCACACCAGGACTCAAGGCAATTACCAAATTGGCTCCTCTGCATTTATCTCTGTGGGTGGGTAGAGGAAAGCCCTCACAATTAATCTCAGATGCTGCCTGATTAGACACAACTCAGGGGTTATGATCCTCTCAGAGCCAAGGGGCCTGCTCGGAGTCTGGAGCTGCAGTGAGTGGTCTGAGGCAGCTCCTGCCCTCACCTCAGGTGTGGGGGGTCACACACAAGTGCAGGTCAGCGGCCACTGAGTGGGAAACTGAGGAAATGTAGGGAAAAAACCAGCAAGAGCATGGCTGGGGAGCAGATTATGACGCCCTTCGGCCTCCATTCTTTGGGCTTCCCAATCTTGGCCTCTCTTCTCTCAGCTCCCATTACTGGCCTCCAAATCTCTTAGCCTCCACTCTCTTGGCCTCCCACTCTCAGCCTCCACTCTCTTGAGAGCTGCCATATGCCAGTGTCTTATTTTTCCATAGAGAAAGATAACACGGTGCAAACTCCAGATTTCGTAACGTGTGGTGGCAGTGCCAATCTTGCAACTGTCAGGTTGGAATCCCTTATTAGAGGTAACATATTATGGCTGGGATTTCAGGCAAAACACCGGGAAAAGAGATTGGAAAACTCAGGGGGAAAAAAAAAAAATTCCTTGATAAAACAATTAAAATTTGCCACGCAGAGGAATTCATCCTGTCCAGAACAGAATTCCTGGAAAGCAGCACTGTGAGAAGCTTCATGCAAAGTACTGCAAGCAAACAGCCCCCAGCCAAGACAGCACGAGGCGGTGAAATCGGGAGTCTGCAGAAAATGATGCATTAAACTGCCCACTGACAGTGGGAAATGACACAGGAGAGGGGATGTGGAGCATGGGGAAGGGAAAATGCTGGCGGCAGCAGCAACAGTGCTGGCACTGGGCCCTCCTGGCACCGCTGCTGGTGCCTCTGGGTACAGGAAGATGCAGCCCCCAGAGGAAAAAGAGGGTTCATGGCAACAAGTCCAGCAAATGGTGCACAAGTCAGTGTGGGGGTTAATCCCAGTGGTATCGTGGAAAAAAAAATCCAGGTACAATAAGGGAATGGAAAAGCTAAAAGATGGAAGCTCCCAAAAGAGCAGGGCTGAAGGAGCCGATGCAGGCCTCATCCTGTCATACAAGTGTTTACATAGATGGGAAATAAGAGAACATTTCCATTACCTAACAGAGAGGCGTACTCGGAAGCTGGGCTAAAGCTCAGTGCGTTGGGTATGTCCACGGGGTTCCTTTCCTTCATGCTCATGATGCACTTTGGGGACTCTCTTGCAGTGCCATTGGGATTGTGCAGCATTTCACGGGAAAATGCAGTTTCTCATAGAGACACAGGGTGTGCACAGGTGCTGGCCGAACCTGAAGAAAAGAGGGATAAAAAATAGAATCAGAGCTTCAAAAAACTTCGGGAAGAGTGTATTGCTGTGCAAAAGCTAAACAAAACATGAATTAAAGGCAAGAGAAAGATGTGATAAAAAGGCCTGATGGTCTGGTGACACCAAATTTCAGAAGAAACAGGACTAACTTATACAGATGCCAGATCTGGCAGGAAGTACTGATGTCTACAGACCTCCCCAAAGAGAGAATCAAGCCACACTCTTGAAAACCACATTGTCTAAAGAGAAGCCTGGGCCTTATGTGACAGATGTAGGGACCCTCACTCTGCAACCAAGCAGGCAAGCTCAGTTGTGATGCCCACAAAGGGGCATGGAGTAGCACCCTGCTGAGCCCTGAACTCACACAGCCCTGCAGAGCCCTGGTAAATGCATTACAGGGGAAGACCCAGCCTTTCATCAGCTTCCAGCAGGAAAAGGGAGAAAGTCCTGTGAAGTGGGTGTTCTTCCTAGGAGCATCGGGCCAGAGGCGGAGCGCGGCGAGGCAGCTGAGCGTGCGGACAAGACACAACCAGAACTCATTAACTCGCCGCTGTGGTGCTGGTGGTGCCTCCAGGGAGACCACACAGCAGCACAGAAAACCCCGGAGACTAATTGAACGTGGTTAATTATTAGGTGGTTTGAGATATATTTGAATTTCTTTATTGTGCTCATGTTGTTTGTTGTAGTTATTTTTGGCCGGGGAAATGGTACCTCGCAGGGACTTTGGAAGGAGCCATTTGGAAGGGACCTGTGTCCCTCGGGGTTGGGGTGACACGTGGCTAAGCTACCTCGGCCTCCTCCCAAGCCCCTCTCAAGATGGCAACCTGCCCCAGTACATGCTCTTGTAAAAGGACATCGCAAAGCAAACACCTTGACTGACGGGAGGCAGGTTTCTGCTGGAATCCAGAACATTTGAAAAATAATTTGTTTCGTTAGCGAAAGCCAGCGGCGGGATCACAACCCTCCCGAATACCACCATATAACCATGGACCTGGAGGTCCAGGCTTTAGCCGGCCTAAGACTTTATGAGCTGGAAATCTGCTCAGAAACTTCACCTTCGTAAACGTGGATCGATTTACGTCCCTGCATCGAGGGCTGGGTAATGCTGTGCGTTTCTGTGCACGAGCTGGAGAGCGAGGCCGACTTAGTGCAATGGCATAACCAGTGTAACCACATCAAAGGCAGCGGAGAGACACCCTCTTCCAGTGGAGGGTGCACTCATGTGACTGCTCTTTGCCGGAGATCAGGAGATTATACGGACGCTGAAATTTCAAGCGAAATCAGGTGTGAATTAAGCTGGCTGAGGCGAAGGGAAATGCGTGCGGGAGCCGCTGCGAAGCCAACACACAGAAGAGTTTTGTTCCAAACTATGCCGAGTCTTTAAGCCATTTCAAGCCATTTCTGCTGAGTGTTTAGCCCACTCTTCAGCTCGCCTGGCTCAAGCTCTGAACACTGAGACCCAAGGATCTGCTCTGCGGAGAATTAATTCCTGGCAGCCAAATTCAAGTCTCCAGACACAAGGAGTGTTACCCCCAGGGACAAATTTGGCCACTGGCATCCGTGTTCAGCCCTGGATGAACAGGAACGGCTTCCTGGACTTGCAGAGCTGATTTGTGCCAGCTCCGAATTTGGCCCCGTGTCTTTCTCTTTGTTCCATGTATAGTTAAATAGACAAGATGAAAAAACCATGACTAATTAGACTGTTAAATTAAACTGCTTTAAATTTATTTTATGTGATGCATAAAGTTCATAAAAAGAGGTATCCAGAGTAGTATCAGTGACCTTTCTCTAGGAGCTGCAGTCCACCCGGATGCTTTTTTGAACCAATTGGCTGAAAACTCCTGGATTTCTTAACACCTTTTATTCCCTCTCTGCCACTTTCAAACCTGAAGGATTTATTTTTATCAGTCCCTCACCCACATAATGACTTTAAAATTCCTTAGGTTCATACCTTAAAATATAGCTGGGAATTAGAAGTAATGCCAATTAACAAGTCAAGGCTCAAAGGCACTGATGGAGTTAGCTTGCACTTCTCCCTGGAAAACTGTCATAAGTATATATAAGGATCTGCACACCTCAGGATTTCTGTTCGGAGCACTCCGTTGGAAAGCACCTTTTCCATGGAATTTGCAGCCCCACCACCACTGTGGTGTCTGTGAACCAGACAGCCCTGAGCCAACAGCGGTAGTGGCGAACCAGCACTGCCCCGCAAGCGCCTCCCCAAGCCTATCCTCCCCCCAGGGCTCTGGACTTAGAGCAGATCCCAGCAGCTCTGTTTGGACAGGCTTGGCTGGCACATCTGTGTTTGGACCCGCAGGTCTGTCCTCACCACACCAAAAAGGCAGTTTATGTGCTCCAGGTGTCTGTCGGTTCCTGGATCTGAAAACCTGGAATTTCGAGACGGACAAAACCCCCTGATTTGATATGCAGACATTCCTCCCACTCCCATTTACCAGGCACACAGATAAAAGGCAATTTGGTTAGACCTCGTGAGCTTCTGCTCCAGGATTTGGCACATGAAGGAGGCCAGGGTTTAGTTCCCAGGTCTGTCGGTGGCTTCAGGCAAGTTATTTCACTTCCCCCAATTCAGTTTCCTCCTCAGTGGCAAAGTGGTGCCTGCAATATCAAATAATATGCTTTCCCTCTGGCCACTGCACACGCGTCGTTCTTCTGGAAAACCTGCTTTTGCCCTTCAGGATCCCTCGCAGGGTGGGGGTGGCTGCAGAGACACATCCAGGCACCGGGGGAGAGAGGCTCGCTTGGGAAATTTGGGAAGTGAACGAGTTTTTTCTTCTGTTACCACAGGCTCCTTGCATCCTTTTACTGCAGCCACCAATTTCGCTGTTAAAATAACCCTCCCTATTTCACAATTTGTTGGGAGTCATATTGGTCATTCACCTCCTAAGTCCAGGTACAATCTTTCCTCCCGTATGTTGTCACCATCCTGCGAGTCCAGAGGCCAACCCACTCCAGGTCAAATTCTGCCTGCATGAGCTGCTGGCAGCAGAGTTTAGTCCTCGCTGGAAGAAAAAGGCCGCGAGACCTCCTCGTACCCTTCAAAGGCGCGAGCTGGGCAGGACGGCGCCACGTCCCCGTGGCACTGGGACGAGGCGCTTCGCCTTTCCACGCCCGAGGAAGACAAGTGGGGAGAGCAGATGGCTTTTCGGAAGCCTAGAATTGTGTATTGTGGCTGTGGCATCCCCTGCTCCTGCTGATGCTGCACTTCCCTGCCTCGTGCTGCTTTATTTGGGAAGGATGCATTCTCAGCAAAGGTGTGAATATCGCTCCCCTCGCAGCTAATCCTGACACGCCAGTGGCCCACAAGCACGATGTATTGCTAAGCAACACTTGGCAAAATCCATGCCAGGTTGTGTCGGCCCCCTTTGATGTTTCACAGAAGCATTGTCATTTCCATCTCTGGCATTGTTTCCAGCATTTTGGGTGTCAGTGTTCCTGAAAACCATCACAGAAAGGATGTTTATTGAACTGTCAGAGGGTGAATGATTGACACTAGGCACAAGTACTTTTCATGTTCAGGTTTTGGCATGCCACAATTGGATTATTTCCTGATAAATGCCATCCAATTCTACCAGATGGACCACTGAGAGATATGCCAACCTGTGTGAGAAATGGAGTAGATGCTCAGTGCCACTTATTGGTAGATGTGTGCTTCTCCAGTCTATCCTTTTGTGTAGCTGCAGGGTATTTCACTGAAGCAGTGACTTTTGTGATGCTCATAATTAGAAGAGCAATGCAATTTTCATTGTGGAGAAGGGTAGGTTTCAATGCCCAAATCTGATTTCATTCACCTCAGTGTGGAAGTGCAATACCTGTTCCTCTCCTCTTAGATTTAATGTGTTCTCTGTGACTTGAGCATTAAAGAGCCACGAGTTTTGAAAGTCAGGTATTTCTCATATATAAATAATTTCAATAAACCGATCCTCTGCCTTCCCCTTCATCTTTTCCTTGTGGCTCATTTACAGATCCGAATGCAATACGAGGATTGTGAAGCAGGTAAAACACGTAAGGCAGAATGTATTACGTGCACCATCCAAAGTTTATTAAACAGCTGAATTCATTTCATTGACACTCAGCTGCAGAGGTCTCTGTGGTCCCGGGATGGCGGAGGGACGAGTGGCAGCACGAGGGGACAGAGTGACCCAGGCATGAATGTCAGCAGTGGAGGAGGTTGGGGCTGTCAAATTGCCCCTGGAGCTATGTGGGGAAGAGGAATTAAGCAGGAAGAGCTTTTTCATGGGCACTGGTGCCTATGCTGAGCAGAGGGGAGAAGGCAGGAACCATCCCACACACCCTCACACAGGTACTGGGTGAGGAATTGTCACGGGGAACGGGAGCTTTGCTTGCTGGGTTTCAAGAGGGAGGGGAGTTGTCTTTCTCTATTTGTTAGAGGTGATGCAGGAGGAAATCCCTAATTCTGCAGAATGGAAAGTTGGATGTCTGTGAAAACACAATTTTTCTGCCTGAACTGACCCACTAGAGAGACAAAAGAAACATGAAGTTATCTATTCCTGTAGTCCTCAGCACTTTAATATATACATAAAAAGCAGGGCCTTTGTACTACACCTAATGAGCAGAAGTGAATAATGTGGTATAATTAGCTTCCCTTTCTCAGCCCGCTCTCTCCGATATCTCAACACACTTCTGACAACAGCATGGTACAAGTGGTGACTGGTGCCTACATCTCAGATTTACCATCACTTCATTGTTCTGCGCTAACACATTTTTCATCTCTGCCATTATGAGGGCCCCTCTCCGCCGCTCCTATTTCTGCATTTCAGCCGTGGGCTCAGTCCCTGCCAGCTAAAATGAAACACAGCTCAGGCAGAGGCTTCGGGGAGCAGCGGCTGTTATTGCACCGTCCCCTCTCCAGAGACCTGTGGTCAAACCCTTGGGTGCACACGTGCACGCAGCACCCCTCAAAAACGTGTCTGACTGGCAGCCCAGCCCTGCCATCACCTAAAAATAACCAGCAGAAAAACGTACAGTCCTTTTTTTTTTTTTTTTCTTTTTTTTTGGATGGCCTTGATTAACTAAGGCGTCGGGTTTGCAATGGTTTGTGCATCGGCCGATTTCTGTGTCTCACCAGGGCTCAGGAATCTCAGAGCTGTGAATTTCCAAAGTTCACAAAGCACTGAGAAAAAGAAATTTATACAAAATAACCTCCCACTATTCCAGAAGAAAATGCAGAATAATAGCCTTTTTTGTTTTGCTGTCCTCACAAAAGGGAGTTGAGAGGCAAACTGATGATGCAGGACTTGCAAAAACCAGAGAGATCAAAAAATCCTGCTCCCAAAACAACCCCCTGTAAAATGATGTTACTGGGGTTACTTCCAAGAAAGTAACTACAATTTTGATTGCAGATTTGTTAGTAAGCTATAAATCAATTCAAAACCAACCCTGTTTAAAAACCTGTTATGCAGAGATGCAGTAAAATGAAACGCACGCAGGTAATACCGCTGGTCTTGAGAACTTCAAAATTTCCTCAAAGTAATAACTTTAATTCAGTTCTTTCTGGCATAAACTTTTTCATCCCATTATGTCAAAAACTGTATTATCCATCCATTTGTCTGTCAGAACGATTCCCCCTGGGCCCATATACCACTGGTTCTTCTATTCTAAACCTCCCCATTACATCCTGCTATCAAGAGTCACAATTTTCAGTGAAAGTCTCTTGTGACTTTTGACAATGTTTTACAGTGAACTAGACCAGGAAGCTCAGAGTTAAAGGAAATCTTCCATTCTGGCAATGAATATGTAATAGGCATTACACTGTGCAGTATACCAAAAATGTAAGGTTCATTAAGTCTTTCAAAGGCAAGAACTTCCATGTAGCTTTGAATGAACCTGTCTCCGCGATGGCATTAGCAAATGATATTTTGGGGCAGGAGATATTAATACTACACATTAAGGAACAAATTTGTTTAAATGCTATATAGCTCTGCGTGGAGGCAGATGATCCAGGAATAAATAAAAAGTGAATAGTCGTCCAACTTTATATGTAAATTGTCTTTGGCTTATATACATAAGAATGCTCTTTGCTACTAAATTCCTTCATATTAACAAGCAGGAGTGTAACTAATATATAAAATAAAGTCATTCTCTTTAATGAGTATGCTAAATATTTTAAAGAAATGCACAGCTATGAAATATTGTCAAGGGCATTTTTATACTTAAGTTTAAGAACACTTATGACTTAACTGTTGAATAATTTAACACATTCAGCCTTGAAGTACTATTTATGTATGTTTTTTAATGTTCATACTTATGTAGGCTTTTCTTTGCTCAGGATTTAGGACCTTTGATTTCTGTTTATAAAATTTACATCTTTAATCTCCCAGCTCTGTGCATTTCCCCATTTGACTCCTGCAACAATGTAGGCAAAAAATGCTGAGAGGAAAAAAGGAGCTAAAAGCCTCGTGCAGCTTGGAACAGGGACTGTGTGGATTTTAGCAAACATAAGGACAGATTTTAAGGAAATGAGCTCCAAGTAGAAAACCTCGATAAACATGAGCCACCTGTACAGCTCAAACGGAGGATTTGCAAATGGGTTTATGAGCTTTCTGTGAGAGGCAAAGAAAGCCCCACGAAGGGCCCCGGCACATCGTGGGAACCCCGAGTTATCCCGCACAGCTCCTTGCGGGGAGCCCCGTGCCCGGCCACGCGTTTGCTGGGAAACGGGGGAGGAATTCCCCACGCAGCACCTGCGTGGGTGGTGGGACACAGCTGAGGCTGGGGGGAAATGCCACCCCAGCACTCCTGAGCCCTCAGGGGTCCCTGGGGTCTGCCGAGCACAGACGCACCGCCACGTGCACCGGGGCAGGGGCAGCGATCCCGAGAGCACTCGGCTTGAAGGCTGACCTACCTCCACACCCGAAATGTTCAGGGTCAGTCGACAGAGCACCACAGGCAAAAGTTTTGCTGAGTGATGGAACAGAAGCTGAATTCTCCGCGCGATCGTGATATTGCATGAAATTTGCTCTGGGATAAATAAAAACATCGACCGAAACTATTTACAGCATGTCTTGTCACCTTTCATTACGGTCTTTCGCAACACGCCGATGTTTCGTGACACAGCAGATGTAACTTGACATGTCACACACTGAGCAGCGACTTTCAGGAATTTCTAAGACATGTTTCTTTCAAAAGCAGCGTCTCGACCAGACAGTTGGTCCACGAGTGCGTTTAAAACCGAGGCTAGAAGAGCCGGGCAGAGATGAGACGAGCGCTGCACGCAGAATATTTGGTCTGACTTTTCCTCTGTATTTTATGTGCTACAAGCCACAGGCAGGGAGATGGACAGATCATCCAGCACGATGGATGAGCTGCTGCCAAGCTGAGGTTACTGTATAACTATGGGCCCCTCAGTACCCATTCTGCCTCTGATAGTCATCACTTGCCAGTGTCCAAATGGATTATATATATCTGGCATGTTTATGGTATAGAGGAAGATGAATCTGAATATCTGCGAACCTTGGGCTCGCAGGATGATGCATTTGGAAGGGAAAGCAAGTTTTTCAAGGGCAAAAAAAAAGTTAGCAGGGTTTTATCAAAGGGAATTAACCTAACACCTCCTCGCATCAGGCTGCACTACCACACATGGAGAGGTCACTTACCCGGGGAGGCAGAAGGAGAGCCTTGGGATTGAGAGCAAGAACCGCCACATATTTTAGCACAGGGACGTCTTTCTAGCTGGAAATTCTGTGTGGTGGTCACTGGCACACCGAGCTGAGTAATTTCTTTAGCGCTGATGTTTATTCAGACAAGCAAATCAGCAGAAATAGTCACAGGGACCTGGTTCTGTGAGGTTCATCGAGTCGGATCATGGCTGAGCAGGAGACCCTCGAGGGAGGAGAAATGGGGACCCCAGCCTGTCCTGCAAGAGACACCCTGCTGGAGCAAGCCACGGAGCAAAAGCTGGGCCACATCACCCTTCCCCGGTGAGTGCTCTGGGAAGTGGCTGCTTTCTAGGTCATGGGCACTGTTTTCTCAGGAGAGGCAAGACAGAGAAGCATGGAATACTAGGAGAACTGCGAGATACAGAACGATGTAGGATTAAGACAAGAAAACTACTCCCTTGCTGCAGTGGACCGGATCCTCCGGCAGCAGCGATGGGCTCTGAGCTCTGAGCCCATTTGCACTGACTCAGCATCACTGAAATGTGAGTATCACCCCCACTGGGGTCTTTAACTCCGCAGCGCTGTCAGCACGGGCTTTGCATCCCAGGGAGGAGATACCCAATTTGCTCAGAATAACCGCTCGCGCTCGCTCTGCCGCCGCCTTCCAACAGACCTGAACAAGGAGGCAATCTGGTTCCACAAAAGCAGCCTTAAATGAAAATATGTAAATAAAGAGGGAACTGGAGAGTGAAAACGCTCATCGTCTTCCCAAAACTAAGCGACTCAACGTACGTCCTTGGGATATCGGCAAAGGGACCCAGAAATCTCAACAGGAAGTCAAAGTTTACAACGGGAGTTCAAGGCAAAATGAATGTTGCAGCTGTAATACACAAACTCACAACCTTGCCAGGCCTCACTCCCTTAAAAAACACCGAAACCTCTGTATCTCATAGCTTCAAGGACCTCTTTTCCAAGAGTGCCTCCTGTAAAGCTTTATTTCCTTTTGAAGTCTGCTTTCTGTTTTACTCTATTTTTCTGCAAGGAATATATTTAGGTAGGAACTGGCCTTTACATCCACAGGCAGCCATGGCTATCAGTCAATCTATCAGCAAACCGCTCATGAAGTTCACTAGACAAAGGGTTAGTGCAGCTAGTACCACAATAATGTAGAAACAGAAATATTACAAAGTAAAGGCTTATAAAATAATAAAAATTCTACTTAGTTCAGATACCTCCCAGTGCCTTTGGCAAAATACCTTAAGCATTCCACATAAGGCGGGCATTGTCTTTATAAGATGGCACCTCATAAAATGGTATTAAATATCACCAACGGGGCTTCATATTTCATCCAGCAGGGTTTAGGCCAGACATGTTCTATATCACACATTATTAGAATGACATCTGCTTTGCAAGTTGTGTACCCAGGAGCATACCTTGATAACTCATTTCAGCACTCATTCTCGAGGCTTCTGTGGCTTCGTAATACCTAATATGTTTAACTCATTTTGAACAGAAGTCTAAAGCCTGTCGTGGCCCTCTGGCCAAAACTGTAGCTGTCAGGCAACGGAGCCAGCTATCAAACATTACTCATTTATCATTAGTGGTGATGCAGCTGTACAGAGAAATGTACCCACTGAAGTGAAGGGCTGTCAATTGTTCCCTGTATAATACTCCTCTCCTCAACAGGGCATTTCTCCATGGAAGTACAGCTAGAGCACTCTGCTACTTCCCCACAGCACGGAATTTATAGTAGCGAGCAAATGGGGAACATATTTTCATTTAAATGGGTCTGCCACGAGGTGAATAAAGTAATCATCAATGGGATCTATAAGCAGAGAGGGGCGGTGCACTGTTCATAAACACCACGCATAGGTGCGTATCCGCACATACACACACACGTGGGGTGGTTAGAAATAAACTCTCTGGACCTGTATTGGTATTTAAAAACTGGCACATGAGCAGTACCAAAGGTTCTGCTTCCTCTTTGCTCACCATTTCCATAAGAAGACGGGAATGTGCAATTTAGGCTTCAAATTTCCATGTCTATTCTGCTTGCAAAACTCAAACACACGCTACCTTGAACTTCGCTATCCTCAACTCTGCTCCCTAGGGAGGAAAACAGCCAGATTAAATCTATATGAGAGATCTCCTGACTGCAGACACTGCTGCCTTTATTCACAAAGGCAAAGCACAGCAATGGTCTGGGAAAGCACCACAGTTAAGATACTATCTCCAGGCTCCTTTGAACCACTGCTGCATGCAAATATTTGTACACATGCATTATGAAGAGAGCGTGGCACAAGTCCCTGAATTTTGATTTGTCTCTGTACAAGCGAGATACAGAGGAGCGAGACAGGCTCTGGTGGTGAAGAGCAGAGCTCTGGCTCCCAAATCTGCCTTTCCGCTACCTCTGTGGGGTTTCTCCTCTGGAGACCGCCAAGGCCAGAGGCGACTTGCTCGTCGCTTTCAAGGCAGTCACACAACTACAAAAATAGCAAAAATAGGTACTTCAAATCAGGAATCCAAATCCATCCCTAGAAAGCAACTGGAATATAAGTGTTGCTCCCATATTAAATTCTGACCTTGGTCCATCTGTGCCCAAGTTCCTGGAAAATGGAGATGGTCTGTGCCTAGAAAATGGTTTCAGATCTTTAAGTGAGGAGCAACCACAACCATGATGTGACTTTGAGCAGATGTTACACAAAACCTCAATTTTATACCCGAATTTCCAGCCATCCTGGATTCACCCCAAATGAGTTTGCTGAAAAACCACGTCAACTTTCTCCGAAGAATTTCAAGAAAGCCTTTTGCCAAACATGGCCCAACTAAGAGACTGTAGCAAAACCATGGTCAGAAGGACTTTTGTTCCCCCTTTTGGCCTTCTACAAAATGTCCGTGAATTCTGCCATGGATAATGCCACCTTGTCAACAGCACAGCAATTAAACAACTTTATATGTATTATTACGTATTTGTGGTACGCTTGCACTGTGGCTGTACAAACCCAGTGACCAAAATACAGCTGTGCTTCAGTTCTGTCCCAAGTTTAAACACAGTTGCTCACACCAACATGGTTCTCATGCATAACAAGACAAGTTAACAGGGAAAGGGAGAAAAAATGCAGCCCTGAAAGTTGCAAACGTGGAACTGCTTCTGGGGAAAAGCTCCTCTCCACCAGAACGAGCTAGGAGTGGACACAGGTAAACTTGGAGGTACCTGGGGCAGCTATCTCTTGAAGGGATGCCACTGAAAGGGGAGTGGAAGTCCCACAGCCTACTTTGTGTGTGCTGAGTATTTTCTTTTTCCTCCTCTTCTCCACTTCTGAGCACCACTTACATCCAGCGGTGTAAGGACTACGCTCCCTCTATCCCTTCTGCTCTGACCCCCGAGCCAGGAGGCTTTGCATTACTCCAGAAACACAAGGACATTTTGTGCCCAGCTGAAAATGAACCCGGTAGAGAGGAAGACGATGAATGACAAAGCTTTCCTGGCAGATGTAGGCTATAAAAAGAGCTCATGATGTGGTGAAACAAGTCTAACCAAAGGGGTTTGCCAGAAACGCAGTGAAACAGGCTTCCAGCGTGGAAATGACACCGCCAAATTCAGAAAAGAGAAAACCAAACAGCCTGAAGCTTAGCGAGCAAGCAGCAACTTGGGGCACAGTGGGATACTGAGGAAAGTGGAAATAATGACTTTTGTTTGTGATTTTCCTCCTCTACAGCCCGTGGTCTCCCAGGGAAAGGACCTGGCCTCTCAGTGCCAGGGTGCAGAGCTGAAGAGAGGCCAGTGGCACCTGCTCCTGGCAAGCTGGGCTGCGGCTCACCGCGTTCCACGGAGCAGGACCATGGCTGCCAGGCTCCCTCTTTGACCTGATCTGATCTTATCTGCACTTCCGAGTGCTTCTGGAGCCCGATGCTCTCTCATTACCATTGGTCTGCCCACAACAAACTTGGATACATTTGCATTCATTCCTCAGCTTCCTTCTTTAATGTAAGAATGGGCAGAGGAGCACTGCAAGGACGTGTGAATGGTGGTTTCATTAGCCACATCTTATTTCTAAACCAGCGAAACTCAGCCTCTGAAGGGGGCCCCTCCTTTCTTTTTTTTTTTTTTTTTGCCAAACCCTGGACAGAAGCCATCTTTCCGAGTCAGAAGGGATGTACATGACTGTGTAAAATCCCAGGAGCCTCTCCTCAAAACAGCCACAGGGGTTTGCAAACAAGTCACAGAAACACCCTCTTCACCCATTCCCCCAGGGCTAAGCAAGCTCCCTCTGAAACACTCCCAGCTGCTTTGTGCTCAGAGAGTAGAAAGGCCTGAGCACAGGCTTTAAATTAATGTTACAATTAGACCATGCAGGGAAATTCTTGACTTTTTAAACATCCTTTTTGTAATACTCCATGTTAGGAGAAACGATGGGTTCGGTTATGACTATCAAGTTAAGCAGGGGCAGGAGAAGCCGGTTGTCAGTTCTCCTCCTAGGAAACAGCCACGGCTGAGCTCTGTATGTTAGATATGCCTGGACAGGGAAGAGCTTAATTCAAACTGCTTTGGGTGACTAAAATGAACTTGATCTTATCCTTGCACCACGACTTTTGGGGGTTACTTTATCTTCTGCAGGAGACTCACCCTTCCTATTGCTGTTCCAGCTCCTTGTAACACCTCCACACCCCTGTTTCCTCAGCCAGGTGCCTTCCTCTCTTTAGACTGAGCTCACTATCACCTGCTCCCATTCCCTGCTGTACCACCACCACTTTGCTCCACGAGGTCTCCTCAAAATCCCTGCAGCACTGCTTTGGGCAGAGATGCTGGGAAACCAGCAGCAATGATGGGCTGGTAGCCGGCAGCCTCAGGGACTGGCCAGGAAGTGGCCGAGCAGGGGGGCAGCAGGAGGGCTGGGCACCACACTGTGCCCCCACTGCCCCGGCTCTGCAGAAACCACCTCATGCCCCGAGTTTCTGTGTGAACCCCGCTGGCTGCTGAGAGGGGTCAGCGTTCATTTCAAACATGCCTCAGCGCACCGTGGTTTCCCACAGCTCCTCAAGGTCTGCGCTGTGATACAGCTGGTGAGTCATGCACAGATTAGTCATGGAGGGGATTTATTCTCGTCTGCAGAAAGTCCGGCATGAGTAAAGACAATGTCAGTTTGGCAGCGGCTTGTTTCGGTTCTGGCCGGCGCCAAAGCTGAGCTGTGTCTCATCCCCAGGTGTGTGGCTCAGGCTGGGGAGGCAGACAGGGCCACACATCCTTGTTAATGCCTTTCTGCCCACACCAAAACTCTGAGTCAATGCAGGCCCTGCAGAATGGGACCAACTCATCTCACAAGCTCCACTTCAGGCTAAAGACACTTCCACTGATTATTGACCTTCACCAGGCCAAGCTATTGGGAAAGGCTCCGAGTCCTCGTGAATCCTCCAAGTCTCCCATCGAAGTTTACCAGTCACTTGGATAAGACCTTGGCTTCATCGAGGCTGGTAGCAAAACACTCGTGCAAGCCTAGCGTTTTACTCCTCAGTGATCGAATTATGCAGGAATCTAATTTTCCTGTATATCTTCCAGTCCCAGAGCACCAACTCCCTAAACTACTCCCAGAGATTTTTTAACTGTAAAAACCGCTTTTTTTCATTTCTCAGAGACAATATCCAGCAATAATGACGCATTTCCGACCAGGAAGCTGTCTGGCACGGTGCTGCCACAACGTTCGGTTCCAGGTAATTTTTCCCGGACGAGTTTACGCAGTGAGTGTAAAATCGTACCTGCTGACTGCGGCAGGAGTCACGGGCCTGCGGGACACTCCTTCAGAACTTGGGCTTCTGAAACGGGAAAATGTTTTCATTCATATTCTAAAATTCCATTCATTAACAGGTGTATAAGGTTTGACTTCTTCAAAGTATGCTGCAGACACAGCCTAATAAATCTCCATGACACCTCACTGCATCTCCATTTTATAGATGTGGTGATTCGAATATATCCAAGTGAAATGACTTGCCCAAGGCTAATGAAGGAATCAATGTCAGAGACGGGATTAAAAGTAGAAAAATTCCTGGCCCCCAGTCTCATAACCTAACTGTGGTCTGCATTTCACTCATATGAAAACAGAAAAGGGAAACACATCTATTTTGAATATTGTGAAAAGTAGTTCAGAGCAGATGGGCAGCCTGATGTTTTAAAATTGCTTTACTTTGTCATAAAATATCAATAATACACAGGATGTGGTTCTTGTCCAAGAGTATACCGAGGTGGGAACAGCACAATGCGTGTCACTGGTAGCTTTCAGAGCAGCTGAGATGGCACTACAGAATAAAATAAGGACAGTCTTTGAGACGTCTCTCCTGCCCTGTTCCTTAAAACAGATTTCTTCCCGTGCGCTACAGCCGGCAAGAGCGGCTTTGAGGCTGATGAATACCTGTTGGGTAATGAATCTGTAGCCAGACACCTATTGTCACATCTCAGAGGCAGAAACGAGAGCTCTGTAATGCCCATCGCTCCAAATTTTGGGTGGCTCTACCCACCTCTCTCTTAGATGCTAAGACAGAGTGAGGCAGCATCTTCTCTGTCGCCAGAACATAACGGGAAGACAATGCACCTGTCTAGCTGTGTAGAAGAATAATTTAAAGGGGGAAAAAAAAAGGAAGGTACACTTGTGTCATTAAATATTGATGAGTAAGATTCATTGACTGAGTGGGAGACAGTAGGATACGGCTTGAAATAAAACCCCATGAGGGCCACACCCCCTAGTATGCCCAGGGCCATCCCTTTAAAGGTAGGACAATTATAATTAATTGAGCAATCTGACAGAAAGCATACATCCATACACTGGAGCAGAAAGTGACACTGTGCACGGAGCCATCATGGACACTTGAAGGGTTAATACTAGTTCACTAGACCAAGGACAGTAAATTCTGCCTGTGGCTACCACCAGTCTATTGTATTATTATTGCAGGCTTTAGAAACAGCTTTTAATTTTAACCCTTTCCAGCCCTCTCTTCTATTTTCTCTTTATAAACAATTGGCATTGAATAAAATGGCATGAAATCTTCCTGGTCCTACCTTTCAATAATTTCTTTTCACTTTCAGCATTCAGAACGCTGTGCAAAAATAAAAAAGAATCCAAAGAACCTGGGCTTCCTTTGCCTATAACTTTTAAGGTTCCCACAAAACTGGGGCCCTTTCATTTTGTCGCAATCAGTCCCCACTCTTTGCTGCAAGGATGAAGAATCCCATCCACCACTTACTGGGAACCGTGATGTGAGCATTCGGAGTTGTGACAAACACACAGACTGAACGCAGATAGCCCTGTACCCCCTTCAGCCTTCCCGACACCCGCATTCATCCACCTGACTACGTTTTTCAGATGACGCGCTGGGAATTGTTCACGCCTGTAAGAGCTGACAAATCAAACACGCAGGAGCCATTGGTTACCTGTAATGCAGAAATCTCATTCTGGATAACAATTCCAGCAATATGCCGAGCACATCCTCAGCCTTAGACAGGCTAAAGAGAAACAACCAATGGAGAAGGGATTGTATAAAGGAGCGCAGGGGACAGCAGAGGACTGACTCAGTGACCCAGGAGGTCCTTTCCAATCCTATATTTCTATGTTCATCTCTTCATATTGAAGTTGATGGGAGACATTTCCACCGACTTCAAAGGGCTTTTATCCGGCCCCAGTTTCATTTCTTTTCAATATATAGATGCAAGAGTAATGTCACGCATGATTTTCATGAGACATGCTAATATACAATCAGTTCTGGGAGCAGCAGAATGAACCCAGGTAGATAAATTGTTCATCCCAAAATGCTAAACATGCCAAGACCTGAAAAATATATCTCCTCGTATCTGACTTGCAGACAAGTCCAGCAGCTTCACAGCTGGATTTCCAGTCATCATTAGCCACAATCAATGATGACAAATAAATTTTCCCATTACCTAGCCGCACTTTTTGTGAGCTACAACGAATAAAGTGAACAAACATTTTTGATCGAGGGATCAGCTCACTACAAGGCTGGCCCATGTTTCCAGCAACAGGAAGGAGTGTCCCATCATGAAACCTGTAGCTTCCTATGGAAGGTTATTTAATGCAAACGGGTCATCGCTCGTTAGAGAGATGAGCCAAAAAATGCTCTGGAAAGAGGTGTAGAAGCCTCATGTTGATGGAGACAGAAAGAAAGAAAGAAAGAAGGAGAAGGTAGAACGGGGTGGCTGTATGACTACACAGTGTTTTCTCTTCCTCTTTTTTTGTCACTGAGCAGGCACTCAGCCTGCTCAGCAGAGTCACTCCAATATGTTATCTAATGGCTTCGCCGTTACTTGTGAGATTCCCCATCTGTGGGCAGACTGTGCCACTGCCTTGTTCAGCTGAGCAAGAGAACATTCACTCGCTCGCTCAGATCTGGGGGGACAGGTCTTGCTCTGGAGCAACAAAAAATGAGCTGCTCCTTAGTTAGGTCTGAACCTTTCCACTTAAGTCAGCCTTTGATGAAAGCTTCCTCTGGATTTCAACGCTGCTCTTTATAGCTGGACAATCTGCTGGCTCTCTCTGGCTCCGTCTTTTTTTTGTTCTTTACACTGGCATCGTTCTGATCTATGTGGTGGTCTCACATTTTCCTCCAGAGCTTTCTGCATCGGCCTTGTTTTCAAAGCCATATAACACAAGCAATGATTTCTAACCTGCAGTTGCTTCAGAAGGATGGATGTTCAGACATAATCAGTCCATTTTGCTATTTTTTCACCTGTTATACAGTAGCTGCTCCTGCTGTTTGGATGCTTCTTTACTCACTTTCCTTTTCAATCTCGTTTGTCCTCATAATGTACTGTAAAACTCTAAAAGTGATTTATAAAACATGGAAAACTGTATCACATCCAGTTTAGTTCTGCTTAAAGCAGAGTCATTTCCTCCTGGTGGGTTCATGGTGCCTCTAATGAGGATGTTCCACGGAAGGATTCAGCCATCCAGGGGCACAGGCACAGCTACTCCCTTTGACTCCTCAGATGTGGCAGGTCTTCCGTGACCAGGACAGAGAAAGGACACGACACCATGAGAAAAGAGACGGCCAGGATGCTGAGATAACCCTGATGTGCATTCAGAGGTCTGAGCGCTTTGGGGCTGTATCTGGACCTCAAAACGACATCAGGACTCGCACAGAGGATCCACAAGTGGCACAGGTCTGAGGGAAGCGCAGTTCCCAGGTAGCCCATATTTGAGAGCCCATCAGTTCATCCAGACCTGCAGAATTGCTCTGGTTGACTTCATGATTATCTCATCAGCGGCCACACATCACAGAGAAAAAGTTGTGGTTTGCTGTCACTTACAGGTGTCGTCCCCTACAAATGGGAGGAGGAGTTCGAGAACGGCAAAGCTCAACTGATTTGTACAGGCACCAGTATTCCAACGTGGCAAGATATTTTACCTGTGACTGTCACATCCAAATTTAGTAGATGGCATGCTTGCTTTTTATTTGATTTTTAGCAGGTCTCTCCACAATAAATATAAGAGCAGAATGCATAAACAAAGCGCCTGGCACTTACAGTTTATCTTGGTGACGGGAAATTTGATTGATGATAAGTTCAGAAAGTGGCAAATTTTCAACATAGGGCTAAACAACCTTTCATCGCCGATTTTAATTATTTTTATTTTTTTTTAGCTTGGTTCCTCCTAGCTGCCTTGTTCCAGCGCTCCATCAGCTGCTGGGTGCGGGAAAAAAAAAGCCTGCCCTATCTGTTCCTTATGGATTTTCGCCGATCAAGTTGCATATCATCAGGTTAAGAATTAAATGGAAAACTTTTGCACATGACATTCCTTCTTCTTGTCTCTTTCCAGGACAAAGGCCGTGAGACAGACCTTTCTGCTTGTGAAATGCTAATTTTTAACCTATCAGTTGTTACTGCAATACCAGAAGAGTGGAGGGGTGCAGGCACACGAGCAGAACGAGGTGGCTCAGAGGGGATGCCGGTCAGAGAAGCTCCATTCGTAAAGCACGGAAGGAAAAAATATTTTACAGAGGGGGAAATTAAGGCACAATCTTACAGTGATTTGTGTCCAGGAGCTTCTAGGAGGAGCATGGACAAAGGGCAGGCGCAAGCCGGACCCCATGGCTGCTAATCTTGTGCCTTAGCAACAAGACCCCTCTCCCTGTGCGCGCAGGCTCAGAGGGAAGAGGGGCAACCTTCTAGGAGGGAAGTCCTTGTTGGATTAAGCACTTCGCTCGCTTTCCTCTTCTCACCCCTTTCCTCCTCCAGAGCACGGAGGATGGGGAGGGGGCCAGGCGGTGAAACGGTGCCCGCCCCCCCCCCCCTTCTCCAGCCCACCCCCCACCCAGAGGGGTCCTGCGGCTCCCCAACGGCCCCCGGATGCCCGCGCCCCTCGGCCGGGGAGGAGGGATATGATTTGTAATTGCAATATTTTCATTACCGTCTCTTAGTTCTTTGCACACTAATGTCAAGAGCTTTGTCTTTGTAGTGTTATTGGCATTTTTCATCATATTCATGAAGTGTGGGTCAATTTTCTTCAAAAGGCTCACTTCGCCAACTTGCCACAAAGACAGACAGTAATAAATTCTACTAGTGCACAGCGAAGGCTTCGTAGCTGCAAGCAACAATAAAAAGCAATGAGCTGGGTGTCACTAAGTAACTCCAGTTTACACTGCATTTTCTTCTTTTATTGAAAACTCAGAATATGAATTTATTAATGAACACACAGGCCTACTTTGAAGGGGTGTGGGGGGGGCCCCGAGTCAATTTATTTGGTATTCACACAGTGTGTGCCTACATTGTATTGTTTCATCATTTTATGGCCAGGCACAGCTTGTTAGGCTGTGGCCCTCCAGAAAAAAGCAGGCTCATATAGCAACACCTTGACGTAGATGTACAGCTGCTTTCACTGTGGCTGTCTCACCTTTAGCCCCGTCTGTCTACTGCCGGCTTTCATTTTCCGCATTCATACATCAATAAGCTTTGCATGCTGACACCTAATTTTGCAGGCTACTTTGGTTATGGAGGCCATGTTTTGCATATCACTACCCACCCCCTTCTGACATCTACTGCCTTTAAAGAGGGAGAGAATAGAGAGAGCACGAAAGAGGGATTCTTTTCTTCTCAGCCTAATCAGAGATTTCTTTATATTTGTCAAAAGCAGATCTGCCAAATCAACTTTAATTGATTCTTCCACAGTTCTCATGTATGATTTTTGAAGGACTGGGCTTGTGTTCCAAGACATAGTGTTGTGTTTCAAACAAATATGAGGTTTCTACAGTAAATCAAATTTGGATGCCAATTAGTTAGCATTTTCCATTCCAATTAAATTTGAGACCTTTCTGATTTTGAAAGACTTGTGTGTCTATGCCTGTGTGCATGTACTGATGTGTGTGTGTGCCTATCTCTATCTGTGTTGGAGAGGCTGAAAGAGATATACATATAAAATATTTAATGTGCTCTCGGTGGTCTAATAAGCAGGGAGGGGTTAGTGCCACCCATTTAAATACACATTTTGGAGGATTTTTATTTATTTTTTTTGCCTTGTTTATTTCACAAGGGGCTTACCAGCCCATTCTAACCTGTTATGTGACACCACAAAGGTTTTTACTTTCTCAGTCAGGTGGCTAATGTCATTATATCGTTGACAACTCATAAAATGTTATAATCTAATAGGGCTTTTCCTCCCCACACACACATAGTGAAAGCTCATTGTAGCAAAGAAAGGATTAGGGGCAAAAAGCAAGATAAATGTTTGAAAGAATGGAAGCAGGCTGAGTCCAGATAGAATACTGTAGCTTAAAAACAAATATAATTTGTATATTAAAATGTGTCTTGATCTTCCTAGATTTACTCTAAATAAACCCAGCATACAATACAGGGGATTTCCTACTGGATATTGAATATTTCAAGCAAAGTCTACATATATTTGGGTTGAATCAATTTTTAAATGAATTCCTCCTTTTATGACTAAAAATCAGTTTTTAGGCAGACTCAGAATACAGAGACTAAGATTGAATCCCACACCACCAGGATGGGAAGGAAACAAAAGCTTGCTTAGATTAGCTGGAACTCTCATGTGCAATCACAGCCAACCATCAAACTATCCCGGACAATATTTGTGCTATGGACAAGGAGTCTTCCCAGCACCCATGGGTCTGATTGCCACACAAGGGACAAACCTCTCACCAATAAGTTTTACCCTCTTGGGTCCCCCCAAAAGGACCTCAGGCCAGCCAGCCAGGCAGCCCAGCTCCAGCAGACATCAGGAGCAGGCAGACCCATTCCCATTCGTTTCCAAGGACTCAAAACCACAGCAGGGAGGAATTCACCCTCAGCAAAATTCAGGTGGGAACAAGCACACGCCTGCGTTTCTTCGGGAAAGAGATTAATTAGTTTCTTCCTCTTATAAAACATAAATAAAGGAACAAAGACCTGAGCTTGAGAAGGTGAGAAAATCCAGGCGCACTCGGCCAGCGGGGAAAAGCAATAATCTTCAGGTAGTTTGGCGCTAGAACGGCGTGTTTTGTATTCTCTCCTACTACACACAACTACTGGCCTGCGCCACCAAAAGCAGTAAAAAGAGGAATTATGATGGCTATTGAAAACCATTCACATATTCACAGTGTCGCATCCGATGTCAATTAGCGAGCCTGTTTCCATAATTGTTATACAAGGGGAAAATCTACAGTGTTAAACAGCTCTTGAGTTCACGTTTCTGGATGGGCTTTGTTTGGTGGAGTGTTTAGCGCACATAAAATAAAATCCATGGGAAATCTGCCTGGCACGAGACCTTCGATGGATTTGTGTCGGGAGAGTTTTTTATATTCAGTCTCATATGTGTGTTTTAGGTTAAATTTTTCAAGCCAGCTTCTCTTCCTACCTGGGTAAAACCAAGCCTCTTGGGAGGGGAAGCTGCAGATTTGCTGAGATTTTGATTGGACTGAATGGGCAGGTTGAGGAGGAAAATTGCAGAGGCGTATGCAAACATTTTGCAGCTCTCAAACCAAAAAAAAATGTCTCAAGCCTTTCGTATAAAATCTCTTGGACTCTGATATTTAGTTGTCAGCTGGCGTGAAAACAAAAGGATTCAACGGTGAAACGGAACTGATGTTGAACGTCAAACTGGCCTTATAAAGGTTTGGGGTTTTTTAACTTTTTTTTAATAAAAAGTCTAAAATTTAATGTTTAGTTCAGCTGATGATCAATTTTTCTTCTACATTTCAAGATCTGCAATAACCAACCAAATCCTCAACTCATCTCCCATTGCGCTGACTTCTGTAAAAAATGTGGCCCTTCAAGCTACAAAATGATAGAGGAAAATCAGACAACACACAATAAAGTCTATAAAATCATGAACAGTACAGGGAAAGCAAACAGAAAAGAATTAGTCATTATTTCTCACAGCATAAGAACCAGGGCACACCCAATTATGAGGCAGCAGGGTTAAAACAGCCCATAAGAAACACTTTTACAAAGAATAACTAAATTATGCAACTTAGAGCACAGCAGGTAGCACAGACCAGGAATATAAATGGACTGTAAACACGATTAGACAAATTTACAGGAGAGTTCCACAGAGGACTGCCAAGCATGATGATCCTGCACGGCCTGTGGATTGGGAAGTCCCTAACACCCTACCTGGATAGGGCTTGGGAGGGGAGAGGTCCCTGTCCACGTACCTCCGTCCTGACAACACGATGGTGATGCTGGGGGCCGCAACGCCACCCTCACAGCGTGAATTGCTCATGGAATCTCCTTCCCTGCCTGGGCCTGGCTGGAGATGCTAAAGGAAGTGGCCAAAAGAAGGCTCCTGGTCCGAGTTTGGTACCTCCAAACCCTGAGGGAATCACTGCACTGCCAAGCGCATGCCGAGCCCTTGATCCAGACCACACGTGCAGCAAAAACAATGGCCCTGATGAGCGATTATGTGCCTTTGTCTGGAAAGCCTCCTACCAAGGTGCACTCGTGTGTCTGGTGTGCAACAGGGCTGTAGATTAAGCTCTTTGTGTGTTTGTCACTTTAGGGGTGCTTAATTGCAGGGTGAGTAGAAAAAGGGAAAATTACAAGAGGGCCACAGGCTGGTTTGACAACGGTGGCACGAAGTGCCCTGTTCAGCAACAGGAACAGGCACAGGGAATCAAGATGGGCACATAAATGTGGCTGACGTGAGCTGTCTTTAACCGCTGGCAAAGACCAGAGCAGAAGTTTTCAACCATTTCTTGATTTATGGACCCTTACACTTCCAACGGAGAGGTGATCACCTGTAACAGTGAATTAAAGCCTCCTGACAATAGGTTTTTTTCGACTGCCTTTCACTCACCCTTTAGGGAGCTGGCTCAGAGACCCTCTGGGACATCCAGCCCCATTGGAAACTCACTGGCATAGGAATGAGCAAAAGGACAGGGATAGGCAGTGTCCAAGCTTGGGGGTTAAATTTACCATCCCATCACCATTTCCTGTCTAACTGTGGTAAAAGAATAATTTTTAAAAGCCTTCATTTTCCTTCATAGTTTTAAGGCTAAAAAGGACTATTAGATCATTTGTTCTGACCTTTTACATCTACAGGCCATCACACTTCCTCCAGTTTACGAGTACCTCCATAAAATAAGAGCCCATATTAATTTCAATCACCACTGAGGGAAATAAACCTGCTCCTCCAGTCAGAAAAGGATCTCTCCGAGGTTCGCCACTGTTCACACTCTCACCATTCACATCCTTTCTAATTACTGTACGATTTTCCCTCTGTATATCCATGAATGCATTGTTAAAATACCGGGAACGGGAGTTTAAATTACAGTGGCACCCCATTTTGGTCACACTTTACACAGTAAAAAGGATTCCCAATGGAAAGACCTGGACAGCCTAGCCCTGTAGGGAAGGGAAATAAAAACACCCACAAAAAAATTTAAAAGGGAGAAATCCCTGTTCTCCCCAGCTCTCATAAGCCCAAAAAGATTAAAGGACTGGTCAAAAGTCACCCCAAAGTTGGTGGCAGAGATGGAGCTGAAACCTACTTTCTCAAGTCAAATCCAGAGTTTTAATCACCAGAACACCCTTCCTCTCCCTTCATTGCTTTCATTTATCATTTCAGGCTAGGCAGACTACATCGAAATGATGGCTTTGTGAAGCATAGAAACACAGTTTTACGGGCAATAAACAATAAATATGAACCTGAGAGACATCTCCAGGAAGCCTCCATACCAAAAAAGAGTCCTTTTTCCCTTTTTTTTTTCCCCACAGAAGATGGCAAAACCCTTCCCTTCCCTTCCTGCCCGCACCTCTTTGCCGGGCTGAGCCCGGTGCCAGCGCGGCGGCCGCGCCAGGTCCCCTGCACAGTGCGTTGGCTGCGGGATGGCAGCGAGCTCCCCTGCTCCCTGCCAAGATGACAAAGTCCTGGCTGGCTCAGCCGCCGGCTCTGCCAGTGTACCAGGGAATCGGCTGTGCCGTTCCATTTAAGCGCTGCTCACTAATTATTAACTGTGGGCTCAGCATTCAGGGCGCAGACAATGGGATCAGCCAGGCACCGCTCCACGGGCGGGGGGGCACCGCAGTCGGCACGGGCTTCTTTTTAATTATTGTGCAGTGGAATCAGTCCTGGAGAAGCGAATTGAAAAGTACACAAAATTCTGATTAATAACCATAACGGCTTTCTCTTTTTTTTTGGTAGTGTTTCTCTGGGCTCCCTCCCACAGGACCCTAACTGTTCTTCCTGTTCTAACACCAAAACCTGCACACACTTTAAAAACCCCAAGAGAAGGTATTTTGGTTTACAGGATTACTTCCACAATAACCATGAATTATGCAGAGTTGAGCCCAAAACCCATTTCTGGATCCAGATATAAACTTTGAGGGATGATGCATGATCCTGTTTTATGGCATCCCTGAGAAAGACATAAACCTCTCCACAGGTTGGAAGGGCTCTGTTGTGGACTGATGTCCAGGCTTTAAAGTTTCAGGCCTTTGCTTGGTACAACACTTTGCTTTGTGTGAAAGCTGAACTCCTGTGGTATCTGTGTTACCTCCACTCCCAGGGGATTTGTGCAAGGAAGGGTTGTCTTTATCTCCTCTGGCATTTGCGTCTCACTGGCTCTGTTGCTTTTGAACTGCAGAGCTACACACTGGATGAGGTTCGCTGTGAAAGTGGCTCCATGCTCATTCAGAAATTGGGTGCACTTAGCAACACTTAAGGTGATTTTCCAAGATGTTTCCTTTTTTCTAACAGCTTATTGATTAATGTATTTCCATTTCAGAGAGACGTCGTGACAATTTTGTTCAAAATAGTAGGAGGAGGGGAAAAAAAATTAATCAGGGTCTTCTGAAAATAATGTTTCATCTTGGAAAAGCTTTGCTCCACGTAACAGAATCCTTCATTAGGGTCTCTGACTGCTCCTATCAGAGGACACGACTCAGACAGGATGCTGGAGCCTCTCTTCCCATAGTTTTCCCAGCAGTGGAAACACATGATTTGCATTAGGGACAGGGGACAGTATCCTGTGGCCTCACCCCAGGGGTTCAGCGTTGAGGAAGCAGCAGCCCCACCATGGGCTGACCGGCACCCCGGGGAGGCAGCAGCTCCTCTGTAACACGGAGCATGTGAGCAGGGGCTATCATGAGCAGGGATAAGGAAAAACACATGCTGGAGCAGGTGCCAGGGCAAGGATTATAGAAAAGGGGCTGCTGCATCTCACAGAGCAAGCGCGCTTCAGGGCCTGAAAGCGAGCGCAGCCCTTTGGTGTGGGAGCCTCGTGCTGCACCTGCAATGAAGCCTTTCCTGCAAATGGAGACATCAGAAGGAGATGACATTCCCCAGGGGATGGCAAAATGTTATATGAATCACACCCGACTCCACTCAGAAACATCTCTCTCAGGTCTGAGTGGAATTCTGTACCGAAGGCATATATTTTTACATTAAGATTTCTTTTTTCTTTCACTTTCAATACCTTGGAAGTGCTTTTTCACTAAGCAGTTATTAAAAAGAAAGAAGATGTAGTCTTGTACCTGAGTAATATTTCTCCCCCAATATTTCTCAATTTAACCAGGTGACAGTCCCGCCTCTTCCTCCTCGAGCCTTCCAATTTTGAGCCCTGTCACATTCTGACCCAGTTCCCAGCGCTTCTGACACTCCGCTTTGCTCCCACACGGACCAGCGTGCAGCAGAGACCTCCGGTTCACACCGGCTCCCTTCTCACATCTCTCCCAAGGCTGTGCTGGGAGGAGGGAAGAGTCCCCTAAAATGACAGTAGGAATTGTTGATTCCTTTTCAGGCTGCACCAGGCTCTTACAGCCACGATTCCTCACATCCATCTGTGGCAAGGCATTGTGGGGTATTGTGTTTGACTCTCAACAAACTGTATTGCTAGGACGACGTTTATTATGATACATAATGTGAATAAAGGATGAAACTGTACACAGCGTGCTGATTTGCTATAACTGTCATCTGTGATGATAGTCTCTAGTTTATACCTCAAATGAATTTTGCATGGATGGTACCAATGCTACCGAGTGCTGCAGAGGTGTATTTTACAAAGCTGCCTGGGCCTGGCATGAAGATCATGCCACTTTAAACAGCGAATCTGTTATTGTGATGTTTGTGAGAGGAGAACAAGTGGGAAAGTCACTTTCAAGTGCAGCTCAGTGCTCTTTTAATGAGGAATGGGGTCTTCTTCAGAGTCAGCCAACTACTGAGGAGGAGCTGACACCCTTAGTAGTCAACATCCTCAAAACAGCTGACAGCTCCAGATAAATCAGTTTGTGTACTTCCTCCCCTTCTCATATCACCTGCAGTGACAGGAAAGCACTAATTTCCTTTGAGAGGGAGAGAGATGGATGCACGCGTGCGTCCTGGGCATGTTGATCCTTCAGTGCAAAATTAACAAAAACAGAGGCCAGGGAGAGCTGGGAATAGGCGCAGCACTTTGTCAAGAGGAAGACTCTGCCATGGTGCGGCCCCATATTCATCATATGGTAATTTATAAATGCGCATAAGGCAGAGCCACGTTCCATCAGCCCCTGGAAGGAGCAGCTGTGACAAACAGAGTGCATTTGGTCACCCGACTGCCCAGCTCACAGCCAGAATTCTCCTTCACACAGCACAAGTCTTCACGCCCAAGGGGCTGGCACGGAGCGTGTGACATCGGCCACGTGCACAAGTGGCACTTGGGCACAGTGCTCGGTCCCGCAGCTGGACACAGCCCAGCCCCCTCGGAAGAGTTCTCCGACACTTGTTACCCTTGAAGAGGACCATCCCAGCAAGAGCAAAAGCAATTTCTGTTCAGCTGATTGTTTCAGTGGAAGAGGCGCTGAAATGCTGCTGTTGCAGATGACAGTCCCGGTGCCACACCTGAAGAGCCACGTGCCTGGGACCTGCAGCACCCTTCGGGGTTGATCGGGAGGCACTCGCTTGTTTATCAGTCACTCGCAATCGATGGGGAGTTAAGTACTGCCTGCACCCTCTTGCACAGACAATCCTCGCCGCACACTTCCTGAATTCATTACTCTGACGCTGCCACAAGGCTGAATGATGGTATAAAAATTAGACACTCCAGGCCGTCAAAAGCACTGCACCCTCCTTGAAAAGAAACACACCCGGAAAACCCCTCCGATAAAACCACAGAGGAATTTCTCCCGGTAGGCAACGCAGCTCACAACTTTCCCCTGGGCCCAGAAGCCTCTCGTGGCAGTTTGAGCAGGGCTGGCTGCCATTCGTTTTGTGCCATTACTTCTGAGAGTCAGCTCATCCCACCCTCTTCACTGAACTGCCACGTTTCCAGAGACAGGCTCTGACACGAGCTGAAACAAGGCAGAAACAAAAGACACCCAACCTGTTTACAGGGAATGAACCACTCACTGTGACCCTCTTTCAGGGAGGATCTGCCCCAAAAACCAGACATGCCCTGTCCACAGCTGAAGAGTGCCTGTCTCCCCTGCCTGTGCTCGATGCACACAGTATTTCAGCTGAATTTAAGAATCTCTCTCCTGCACAAGGACCTTCTAATAAAAGGAAAAAAAAATAAGAAGAAAAACCAAACAAACAAGACTCTAAAAAGATGGACGAGGATCTGAGTTTCTAAGGTCTCAGTTTCTCCCTTCCAAAGCTGACAGCAACCTCAGTGTTGCCTTGATGCATCAGGTTACGTTAATTAAATCACTGACCATCCCATCATTTATGTAATGGGACATGATTGGCGTGCTCAGATGAGACGAGTCACAGCAAAAATGCCTAAAAGGAGGAATTTGCCTGACAACCATTTAAAAAACACTTGTAGGTTTAGATTTTAAAATAAATACGTATCACTGCATATGCAAACACAGAACTATAAATACATCTCTACATGCATGCATGTGTGCACACACATATGTATAATCACATACATATGCTCCAGTGGTTTTCCAGCTAAACTGCTGCCATGTGTTGTACATTATCCCAGGGCACCGAGCAGAAAGGCTGAAACCCACCTCTGGGGGCAGGGGATTTTGAAGCCAATTTCTCCCGGACCAGAAATCCACAAAGTCACTCCGTGCACAGGCCCTGCTGCCCACGGCCCAAGCACAGGCAAGTTCAGCAGCACAGAGCCCCACAAAACCAGCAAGGGCATTTTTGTCACCCCTGGGATTGCTCAGTCAGTGCCAATTCCTGCTTGGGTGGTGCAGAAATGCACCTCTCTGAGCAGAAGCACTTGCTTCCGTTCCATTTTCATAGAATCTGGGTTGCTCCTTTCTTTCACCATTGAGTATTTCGGTGGAAAAGCTCTTTTGTGTGTAAATAACTATAAGGTGTTATTTTTTTATAAGCAAAGAAAATTCATAAAATAAAGCAGACAGAATTCATTTATATGAAAAATAGAGGGATTAAACATAGCCAATAAATTACAATAAACTGTCCACGGTGAACAATGCTACCAGATGACCATAATGGAGATCCACTGCTCTTGTGCTTTTATTAAAAGAACAAAGCACTGCAATTAAATGTAAAATCCGGTAATATGTCATCGTACCTTAAGCATCCTTTTCTCATTCATTGAACACTGTCCTCTGATTTAATTGAAGCCTCTGGTCCCTTTGAGACAGCAATAGTCCTTACTCTAGGCCAAGTTTAGCATTTCATTATTTAGTAATCTGAGATGGAGTCATGCTATTGACTCTCAAGCAATCCTCCTTGCTTCTTATAACAAAAAGGATGCCCACAGAAATAATTGATACCACATTCTACTCTCTAGTAAATCGTCCCTTAGTGGATTGTGAAAAGAGGTTTTTGATTTAGACTTAAGAATAACAAAAGTTGGGTATATTTTTCACTGATGACCCCCATATGACATGTCCATAACCCCTTTCACAGCAGGAATGTTGGCCTAAAGGCATTTTAGCAGCTAAAATGAGTGACTAGAGGCTTTCCAGGTTTTGTTATATATATTCGGTATATAAGTGATGCCTTCGTAGAGGAAAGTCATTTTTTTCCATAGAACAACTCACTGTAGACCTGATCCGGGCAAGAGCTGACACTTCCCTCCCTGGCATCAGGCAGCCATCGGTGCTTAGCACCTCGTAAAGGCAATCAGCGACTTGCAGACTCATTACAGCTCTGCAGGCTGGAAATGGGCTGGAACAGCGTGGGCTGTGTTCTCTGGAAGGTGAAACAACCCAGGTGAGTCAGGTACCAGACCCAAAATAACCCAGGTGAGTCAGGGACCAGATCCGAGATGAGGTCCCCACGTCCTCCGAGGTTGGGAACAGCATTAACGAATTTCCCAGCTCCAAAGCACCCTCATCTCCTGGAAATCTCTGTCATGCTCTGGCCTTTAGGATGTTCATCCCTCCCTGCTGGACGTGGATCTTGGATGCCTGCAGATTGCCCACGAAGGGGTGGCACTGCAGCCGCAGCCCCAGCTCCTCAGCTGGCTGCCCGTGCCTCACCAGAGCTGCCCACGCAGGAGCTCCCCTGGTGACAGGGGTGGTGGCCACTCCTCTGTCACCTCCCCATCAGCACAGAAACAGCCCCACAGCCACCAGCCCGGACTGTAGGAAAGCCACACATATCCTGCACACCCTTCCTGCAGAATGCCACACGGGGATATCCCAAGCCACAGTCTCTCCCAGAGGACTCCCAGAGTCTACTCCCCTTTTCCTTCGGTAACGTAACACTCCGCTTGCTCGCACAACTGCACGGGATGGTAATGGATCTAAGGATCTCCTGACTTCAGCCAATTTGAAGGGACACCAGACCATCCCTCCTTCCCCTCGCTAATTCCTGCCATCACTTTGTGGTCCTGGAAGGACTCAGTGCATGGACCCCACTGCCGATCTCCTCTTCACCATCAGACAAAGGTTCTCCTCATCTTAAAGCTGGCTATCCCAGAGGGGAGTTGTATAGATGTAGGGGTGCAGCCAGGATGAGGACACCGGCCCTCCCACAAGCCAATTCACAAGTTAAACGGAAAAGATTACCCTGACGCCTCCTTGCTTTTGTGCTCTGGCCAATCTCTTGCTCCCTGGAGTATCAAAAAACGTGAATTTTCACTTTGACTTTGAAAGCCCAGTGGTCAAAAGCTGCTGTTTTTCATCTGGAGATCGGCACCATCATCACCAGGCAATGCAAACACAAAGCCAAGCTGGGGGGACCAAGTTCCCCCCAATAAACTCGCACGGTTCCATGAATATTGATGGGAATTACACAGGTGTATTGGGAAATAGCCCCCTCGCAGGGCTGCAAGTCTCATGGCCCTGACCTACGCCCATAAGCCTGCACTCAAACTCCTCTGTCTATAATTCTGTAATCTACTTGGCATGTTAAGCATTTCAAATTAAAAAGTGTCAGGGTCAGAGCCAAAACAATGCATTATATGGGATAAGATTTTAATTCAGCTGGTCCTGGGAGAGACAGGGGGAAGGAGGAGAAATTCATGCCAATTATTTTGCATTTTGGGAGAGTTATTTGACTGTAGGACCAACCCATAGCAGGGCACTGTTCAGCGAGTTTGGTTTTGTTTGTTTGCTTCTCTTCTCCCAGTACTCAAATTATCTCCAGGTCCTTAGATCCATTAGACTAATTAATATTAAGAACATATGCATATGCAAATTAGGCCGTGGTGCCCATATATTTCACTTTACGTGACAGCTTGAAGTGTAGTTGTGTGAGTCAATCAAATGCCATAAATTTGCTATGCACAAAAGATCATTAATATTAATTGGGGCATGGGCACTGTGCAGTAGCCCATGCCACCATTAGAAATGGACCCCTCGCTTTAATTGTTCAGCAAATTCCTTTTTTTTTATTTATTTTTTTTTTTTAATTTTAAATCAGTACCTATGGCCTGATTAAAATATGTATTTTTTTTCCCCAGGTAGTCTTCAGAACAGCATCAGAATTGTGTTAAAAAATACCGAGCAGACCTTTTCTAAGACAGATGGCACACAATGAGGTTAAAAAAAGTATCTTGAGATCCAACCAGCAAGAACAAAAAAAAAAAATTGCTTGCATTGTTGTTTTCATTATCTTGCTTCTGTCATTTCATGAGCTTTGTATCTTGCAAGGAAAGAAAGAAGGGAGAAAAACTGTGAAATTAATCTTTTGTGCATGGCCTGATAAAGAAGAGACATGCTCAGACAAAAGATAGACTGAGAGAAGGTACCGTGATTGATGACTAAAGTAAAGGTGTCAGAAGAGTATTATGTAAATTACTGGAGGCACAGACCATTTCAGAGAGAATGAGAGGGAGAGGGGAAGCCAGGGAGAGAGAGAAAAAAAGGACTGCAGAGTCGATGTCACCAAGACACTGGTCCCCAAGCGCCAATTTCTTGCCATCTTTCATCTGCTCAGACAAGCTCACCTCACTTTCTATTTGGTTTGCACAATGTAACAAAGGAGGAAAAAACCTGTCAACATTAGCATGAATACAGCCCAAAAGCGGGGTTCGAGCACGCAGCGTCTGAAGTGAGGCAGCGAGACGGGAACTTTAAGGCAGCCGCGGTGCTCGTACGTGAGCCTGCGAGGCGGCGGCTCCGAGGCGATTCCCTCTGTTATTTTGTGCCAGAACAGGGATTCAGGCAGGCAGGGCCAGGGTTTTTCACTGTGTTTGATCCCCCACTACCTCCGCACGCCCTGGTCCGACGCGTGCTCATCCCTGCACGGACCTGCTGGCAGGACAGCCTGGACCTGCCCCTATTGTTCCTCTGCTCAGGCAGACTTTTAATCCGGTCTGTGCCCACGCCCACATGCTGGACAGAAAGAGAAGGCATGGACAGATCTCACCTCTACCAAACTCTTCCCAGGAAAGCCTTCTCTCACCACTGACACAGCTACACTCTCATGGAGGCCCCGGCACACCCCATCTCTGGAGAGAACTTGGCCAGTGCCTGCCACAAAACTCCATGATGGTTCAATGAAAGCACAGTCCAAACCAACTCACAACAAGCAAAAATACGTTTGGTCTCCCATTCCCTGTCCTTCTGGCACAGAACAGCCCCTGGGTTTCACATCCCAAAAGAATGATGCAGTTAATACCATGGACAGTAAGAAACCATCTCTGTACTTCTACTTTTTGGGAAAAAACCCTAAACAAAACAAAACCAAAAACTCCAAGGGAAAAAGCAAAATGCTTTCAGGAGTTTTTCCCTTCATTCCTGACTATATGATTAATCTGGCTCCTGCTTGAATTTCACCTCCGGCATATCTTTGCCCCTATTTAATTTGACCACTGGCTTTTATTCAAAAACTTCATTTTCCAAGGAATAAACAACTACAAATGGTCACCTATCACCTCCATGGTAACAAGTGAAAGGAGCATTCAAGGGGAAGAAAACACTAAGCTGGCATTTGATGCAATGCACAGTTCCACGCCACAGGTGCTGCCGGTGCACGAGGCTTAAGGGACACGGTGCCCTTATACATCAACTAATTACCCCGATCCCCGCCCTATGGAGTGAATCCCTGGTTCTGCAAAGGGATAGCAGAGAGAAACGTGGGTGGAGAGGCTGGAAATGCTCATCTGCCCTGTCTCTGTGCTCTGACAGCTCAGTGAGGGCATCCCTCAGTGTCCTCTTTCCCGTGCGATCTCCGGCTCAGCTGCGCCGACTCCCTCCGCATTTGTCCCACGGCAGCCGAGAGTGGGATCTGGTGTGTGAATCGCACCCTCCCCTGGCTGCTCCTGGCTGCCCAGCACCGGGATGCTAAAGGACATGGCTGGATCTGGGGCAAAGATGGCAGTCCTGGCACGGCTCCTGGCAGGAATCACTTCAGTACAGAGAGTGAGTGTGCAAATAAAGCTGCTTTCCAACTTCCTTCCTTCAAATTCAATCAGCTATCACATGGCTTTCATTTTGTGTGTTGAGAGACATTAAAATGAGATTTAATAACAAATTGCTTCAATTTTGCATGCCTTCTAAATTCTGTTGGCCAGGCAGGATAGTCCATGGAAATAGCATTCAGTTCTTCTCATCAAATTTTTCATTTTTCCACCCCTTTTTTTTTTTTCTTTTGTACCATGAGTGCAACAGTTGGAAAAAATTTAGAATCCAAAGAGGCAGCTATTTCTATACCATCAATTTGCCCCTTAAAGAGTGAAATGATAAAATGAGTGAAAAAAAATAGATGTTCTGGGCACCAAGCTCTGTGCAAATCAGTTCTTAAAGTATCAGTGAATTCATATTTTAAAGAATACTTTAGTTTGCGAGATTGAAATTCTTTTAAAGAAGAAACTCTCAAAGGAAGTTGTCATTTTAGGCTGCACAAACCAAAACCCTTCCAAAATCAGGTGCTTAGAAAAAAAATTGAAGCACTTTAATAATTTAAATTGCTCCCCTTTGCACATGCCCAGAACCCAAATCCCTTTTCTAACTGAAGTGCTTATATAAAAATTTGACAGCTCTTATAATTTTAAATTGCTCTACACTGAGTATGCCCAGAACCTCGATCACTTCCAAATTCAAGGGCTTATAAAAATTTGAAGCACTCCAATAATTTTAAATTGCAATGCACAGTGCAGAGTGATTTAAAATTATTGGACTGCTTCAATTTTTTTAAAAGGTCTTCAATTTGGAAGTGAGTCAAGCAGCATTCTAATACAGTAGTTTAAGACATACTGTATTGATGTAAAATTTAACATCTAAAAATAATGAAAATTAAACCGAATACACTCTTTAAAAAGTGAGGACGAGTTTCCCAAACAGACCTAGGAAATCCGGAAAACCACAACTTCGAGCTGGTCGGTCCCGCTTTGCGAAAGAGTCAAGAGTAAAGAGTCAGGGAGGAGACGCTTGGGACAGAACCACAGAAGTAAGGTCAGCTTCCATCCTTGGGTTGGACACCGGGAGAGCCCTCCTGGGAGCGCCCAGAGAAAGGTCTGGAGCAGAGCAGAACCGGGTGGGTCCCCACACCGTGGGGATCAAAGGCATGGCCGACAGGCATCCCTGCACCCACAGGGTGACGTGTGCCCCTCCAAGCCATCCCCTTCTGCTTTGGGAGGTGTAGAGGAGTCGTCTCAGAGGGGTCGGGACTCACGCTGACTTCCCCAAGTTGGGAAGAGCCATGGCAAAGGCTGGATGGGGCCCGTCGGCCTCCCCTCCTGCAGGGGCATGGGTTTAGACTATTTACAGATCCGCTGGTTACAGACCAGCACGTTTCTGGATGGTGTTTCTGTTTCCTCTCAAACCATATGCTTTTTAGTGGGGGCTCACAGCAAGTGTCCCACGCAGGGTTCAAAGCACTGGCTCCCCACTGCTTGGCTTCATGAGGAGTGGAAATACACGATTTCCACTAGGTTTAGTGTTAGGCACTGGCTCTGTGTGTAAGTCTTTTTGGCAGCTGTTCGCTTCCCTTTAAAATCTTTCCCTTTTTTGGAGGTGATTTATATTAATAAACTGTTTTGGATCAGAATTGGCATGATACGTAAAACCCATGCCTGTTTGGTATTTCTGTTGTGTATGCTTAATTTGAATGGGGGGAGGGAAGAAGACAACGCTGTTCAGCTGGCTGGGAGTCTTTATTTTGTTCCAGACATGCAAGTTCTTCTCAGAAGTCAACTGTAACTATTAGAGAGTTTCTCTTAAAAAATCAGTTTTGACATCCTGAAGATGGGGAAAGAAAGGAGACTTGAAACCACCACATTTTCCATGCATTCATGAACATCTGCAATGTGAAATCGTTTCTCAACAGGAGTTGGGCTCCATTTCATCTTATAACAAGTTGGGGATCTCGTCTCTTTGCAGCTTATTCAGCCTGTTCGATAGTAGGGATACCACATCTTTGGCTGAGAGCTTCATTTTGAAGTTGGCGTCTTGTGGCCTTCCCCGTTGTCTTTTGTTTCCTGTGCAGTTAAAACTCACAGGAAATGACAGAGAGTCCTCATGCCTAGCCTCGGGCTAATAAAATTTTGATTATTCCAACGGCGCATCCTCGGACAGTGAGAGAGACGGCACCTAGGGCAGTGCAGGTTCTAATGTGAATCCCTGGAAGAGAGAAACTGTTCAAGTGTGGATCAGCTGGAGTGAGCCACACAAGCACAGGAAGTTTGGGCAGGAAAGCCAAGCAGAGATGCTTTCAAATTAGAGGAGTTCCTTTAAAAACTAGGACCAGCAAAGGAAGAAGGAAAATGACTCTGCAGGAGTGATCTCCCTTATGATATACTGCACGCCAGTAAACAAATGTTGTAACTTTTCCCTTCAGGTTCATGAAGGTTTTTTTCCTCATTTTTTTCAATCTGCATCCCTCTGGTCAGAATAATTCATTCCGTAGGGCAGGGTGAGAGCACATTCCCACTGCAGTGGGTTACGGATAAATGGTGTCCTCCTACGGCCCTACATGACGAACTTGTACTTTTACACAATAGACTCACAATTCATCACAGAAAAAGTATCTGCTTTGAAAAAAAATGGTGCAAAGAGGTTTTATTCAATAGGCTGTAATGGTGAGCTGTTATGGTCTATCAGGTGGATAATGTGCATCTTAAAATACTGTGTAAATACATATTTCTATAATAGCCTGTTACATTTCCAAAGGAGCCATTGCAGGCTGCATTTGAAGTGAGAAGGAGTTGATAGGAGATGGGCTCTGGCACTCTTTTGCCTCAGCAGGAGGTGGGCAATGACAATTTTTCCTGAATTAGAGAGGAAAAATATTATTTTCTGATTCAAATGAATAATAAAAAACAATGGAAAGCAGCAGCTCAGAGAACTTTGACTGGAAGGAAGGAAGGTAAGCGTTAATGTGATGAGAGCGCCGAGAGAGCTTTGCTCTCTCCTACAGTCAATGTATTTCCTTGCTCCCCAGCTGAGACGGCAGCATTACACGAATGTTCTCCGTATTTTCTTCCCCAAAGCTGGTACAATTATTTGTTGTGAATAACATTCACGGGAGCTTTGATCCTGAAAATGCCTATGTATGAGAGCAGCCAGGCACCTGAAAAGCAGCAGCTTTTTATATGGCGCAAGCAAATCCCAGAGTCCTACGTCTGTACTTGTTATTGAAAAATAATTATTAATATGGCGCCTAATCAGACAGTTTTGCTGGGTTGGATTACTGGCTGCTTATGACGTGTGACTTGTGGCAAAATTCAGGAATAAACTCTTGGTTTCGGCTCCTTGACTGGAAAACCGGGTGTTTCAAAGCAACGGATGAAGATCCAAAACTGATCCTACGCACAGGAAAAGTGGGGTGGAACTCCTGGAATTGGCACTGGACAGAAACAAGCCACGGCTACGGTGGCCACATAAATAAAACCAAGGAAGGTCACATGTTTCTGCTTAAAAAATACAAGTGACTCAATTTGATTCACCCAAATCTGTTTCTACCTCAGAAGACTAAAAGACCCTGCCCAGGTTTTCCTGAACAACCTGCAGGGACTGGCATGAGCTGAACTGCAAAATCAGCCCTTGCTTTTCCCTTCCTCCTCCTCCTCCTCCTCCAGAAACCACCACGTGTGACCCTCTGCCCTGGACTGTGCCCTGAACACAAAGACCCCCGAGCCAGACAGCCACAAAGTGAGAGCCAACCAACCTCCTTCCCTTCTCTGCCTATTTGCCCATATTTTGGTATTTACACTCTGTGCCATCCCTCACACACAGCACGTATATAATCCTTTACTGGAGAGCTGGAAAAGGATTCTCTATTATTTGCAATTATTTCCTAATTTGGCCAATATGAGAGGTTATTGCTGCTGAAAAGAATGAATAAAAGCATATCTGAGGCAAAAAAAGTGCTAGTAGTAAAGTTTAAAAAGAGCACAGATGAAGATTAATAACCTCAGCAGTCGGGGCCTGGAGTACTTAAAACAAGTAAAAAGACATTACGGAGCAGGAAAATGGAGCCAGCAGGAACTTTTGTTATGACACCCAATGCCACATGCAACTTCTCAGGTCACTCAGAGCTCACTCTGCGAGTGCTCCCAGCAAACCTGCCCAGATGTCAAGGAAACAGAGTTGATTTATAACTTTTTTTCCCCTTGCAAAGCTTTGGGTGAATGTGTTCGCTGACTTCTCTGAAAGTCATGGGGAAATTTAGGCAGTATGAGCTCACAAATACTGGAAGCCTGCAGGGGGAAAAAAACCCCCAGGGCTCACCATTTAAGGTGGAAAAAAAGCAGTTTGGGTGCAGACTGCGTTTGTGGAGGACCACCAAGTCGACAGGGTCTTTCAGCTGAGTTCAGCACTCTTCAGCTTGTGCCCCAAGCAGGTGAACAGCAGCTACCTCACCAAAACCAACCCAGGACCACCCATCCAGACAAGGGTGGAGCGGGGAGGCCACACTCATGGAAACCAGGGGTCTGCATGTCAGTGCTGATCACTGTGACCAACAATTCTTCACCTGTTCAGGTAAAAATGCAGTGGAAGGTTAAGCAGATGGATCAGAGCTACTGGACCTGCTCACATGAGCACCAGAAAGGGCACACACTCCTTAATCCCAGATTCACTCCTCGGAAAAGGAGTGGGTACAAACGTTTGCACCCCCAGAACAGCTGCCAATACTGCACAATAAAGCAATTAGGACTCAGAAGAACCGAGATAATAAAGGCAATGGAGAGATGATTAAAAATACTTTGCTAAGGAGAAAACAGTTTTAGTCACATGCATACTGAGATGTCACCATTTAATAAAATGACAAAAACTATCTATCACATATGCATGAACACAGAACAATATAAAGAGGTTAACAGAAATTGATGGCATCCCGGCTTTAATTTTACACTGAATCGGAGTCTTTGGTGATTGAAATAGACAAAGATGTATAGGGTTATCTTGGTGAAGAGGCTTTGCTAATTACTGGCACTTGTCATTTCTCCATAGCTTTATCTAAGTCAGGAAGGCTAACTAGCTCCTTTTCCCCAGTGTGCATTGTTTGTTCAGTAGGCTTTGTGCTGAGAAAGCCTTTTTCATAACTGCACCTCATTATTAACGGGTTCATAAATAAATGAGTCCTAATATTTTCCTCGGTTAGCATTTATGATAGGGACATTTGGACTACAAAAGATTACACTTGTCTTTAATAAAAATAGGCACTTATACATGAAGCCTATTAGGGTCCTTGTAACGTTGAAGAGGAGGAGGAGGCGGCAGGAAAAAGGGGAGGAGCAGGATTATAAAAACACGCTTTATAGCCCTATCATATTTTCCATGTGATTTTAGTAGCTGTTTATTATCTCACATTAGCTAATTATGAAATGGATTTCTGGATTCCACATTCTGTCCTGAGGTTTGCCATCCTGCAAGCTCTCAGACCAGTCAGGCATACACTATAAACCACGCAAACACTTGGAAAACCGAAAACTTCCGGAAAAACAGGCAAGGCACGAGACAAAATGGAGCACTACAGCATGTACAGCTGATACTCGGGTGTGGAGTTATCCATTCCCAGACTTGACAGACTTTTTTCTGGAAGTGCAGCTCAACTAACTACAGAGAGCAGTCACCAAAGCTGGAAATCAGCCCCAAGGCTGGGGAGGACACGTCTGAGGGAGGTCAGGACAGTTGCGTGAGATACCAGAGAGATCTCAAAGAGCACGAGATCTCTTCCTCCACATCCTCCCCTCCTCCCTTTCCAGGAGGCTCATCCCTAAAATGCCACCACCCTGTGCCAGGCCAAGTGACAGAGAAGCAGCTTGCACAGGGAACGTGCTGGCACAACAGCAGGAGCAGACCCAAACCTCCCGCAGCCCAGAGCAGTGTTTCAGACACAATACCATCTTTCTTTGTGCTGTCCAGGAGTGGTGCCTCCTGCCCAGCCCACCTGCACGTGGCTGCAAATTCACACTGCGAGTCCACAACTCATGTAGATGAAGCCAGAAGAGCGAGCAAATATTTGCTAAGAGACTGTATCATGGGATTGGGTTTGCAACTCCTCATGGCCAAATCTGCCTCTTCCCTTCCAGCATAAACACTAAAATACTGCCACCTCCCCATTTTTTTCCAGAGGTTTCTGCTAGGATCAGGCCTGCCGTTAAGAGGGGTTTTTTTCTATTAGTGTTACCAAAAAAGCCTTAAAATAATTACATCAATTCTTTTCAGAAGACATCCACAGCATTGTCAGACAGCTTTAGAGTGTTCCAGGTCTCAAACAATGCTCTCTCTTTTATAGTTACTGTAACACACCTTTTGTCAGCTATTTATAAAATGCTTTGTAGTCTTCTTTAAACTTCATCGTTTCAAAAATAACTTCAGACCAAACAAGCTGTAATGGACAATTCAAGACGTCAGAAATGCATCTGCCTGAGACCACAGAACTTTTCGGCTTTCTCCTAGGAAGGAATAATCTGAAAGCAAATGCATTCAGAAAGCTTGTGCCACAGTGTACTAAAGAATCAGCTAATTTGGCTTTGCGAGACAAGTTTGAAGACCCAAAAGCATTTATAATATTTGTGTTTTGTTTTTCTAATTATATGTGGCTCTCTTTTTTTTTTGTTTCATTTGATGCTAAAGTCACTTAAATCAAAAAGTCATTTACGTATATCTGGCACAGGGGTTTTTTTTTTTTGTAAATCAAAGTGAAATACACAAAACCAATTTAATCACAAAAGTACCACTTCCTTCAGGATGTCAGTAATTCTCAAAATTGCTTTAGATATTTGCTAGATATCAGAAATGGGTAATGCAGCATTTTAAGTGGCAGAAATGCATTAGTACTATGTAAGTACATGATCCTTAATGTACTAATCTCAGCAATATGTGTAATGAGAACTTTCAGTAACACTTTATTTTAAGTGTCCTCTGAGAAATGCTAATTTACAATGAAACACCTATGGAAGTACATGTGACATTTACATGAATACCAAATGAATTCATTTTGATCAATGCTATTACAATGAATATGATATGAATTCACAATGATAGGGGGTTTAAAGAATTACCGCATTTTCCTTGAATATTTCATGTTTTGAAGACCAGCATGTGTTAAAAACCGTGTCACATGTTCATCAGGAGGTCTGTGTGTTAGGATGTGCAAGAGACACCCCATGGGACTGTTTAAAACACGTCTGCATCATTTAAAAAACATTTTAAAAACTAACAAAGAGCACCTATTAGGAGTGGCACAGGTTCTCACTTCAGTGCCAGCAATGAGATCTGCTGAGCTCCATGGATTCCTTGGCTTGCATTTGAGGACAGTGTATGGAATATCAGGCTGGAATTTGTAGCCACTGCTCACTCAGGCACATAACCACTCACCCACCCAAAAACCAGCAGCGCAGTCCAGTGCAGAGCATGTTCACACCCAAGGATAAGGTGACTTGTGCATTAAAGAAAACTAACTGAGGAGTCCCTCTACAATCTGACCATCAGTGTCAGGAAAAGGCTGCCAGACTGCCCAGGATTTGCAGCCTTTGTAAAGACAACATCTACTTTGAGTGCCAGAGCAGGGGCTGAGGTTTCAAAAATCTGAGGCCCACTCTTGTCCTCTCTGAGAAGCCTTGGAACAACCCCAAAATGTAGAGAAAATGTTTTGAAAGCCTTTAACAAGCTAACTAGTGGAGAAAAAAACCACGGTCAAAAGCTACCAACAAACTAAAACAGCTGATTGAGCCTCTGTAGGTTTGCTGTTAGCTTTCCCAAACCTGTGAATGCTGGTTGCCCTGGCTGCCATTCCTTTCAAATCTGTGAAATTTCAGAGTATGCTCTGGTGACAATGCAGGCATTCCTGGTGGGTCACAGCTCTCCTGGCAGGCAGGGAGAGCAGTCCACCAGCAAGTCCAGAAACTGCTGCGAGTCCCTCTGCAAACACTGTCCTTTCCATGGCAGAGGCCACAGCCAGTTACAGCTGCATTTAAATGGTCAGCATTTCAGTAATGAATAAATGGAAGACAGACAGGAAGGTCATAACAGAGCTGGTCCGAGCTATAGCAGAGCTCTACATTCCTTGGAAACAGCAACAAGGAATGATCACAGAGTCACAGAATAAACTGAGTTGGAAGGGTCCCACAAGGATCATCAAGCCCTGCACAACACCATCCCCAAAAGTCGCACAATGTGCCCGAGAGTATTGTCCAAACACTTCTTGAGCTCTGTCAGGGCCCAGGACCTCAGCAACAAATCCTAATAAAAAGCAGTGACCCCTGACTAATTTTATTTCACCTGTAAAACCTTCATACAAACTTTTTCTCTACATATTATGTATCTATATGGCAACAGCGGTGTTCTTTAAACGTGACCGTGAATTTTCTTTCTCTCACTGCACGCCAGCCTTGGGTTTATTTAGGATTGTTTCCTCTCACATCCACGTTTAGTGGTTGATGCCAGTGAGCAATTGGGCTAATCGAGGTGTGACACCCGCCGGAGCAGAGGCTGAAGGGGCTCTGTGTGTGCTGGCTGAGCGCTGAAAGGTCCCACTGATTGCCAGTGCCTGGGCTATCAGGCGTCAGGAGCTCTCGGCAGCGACTCAAGGCTTGGAAAGGGTACAGGAATCCTCTTACAGCACCGAAGGTCCCTCCTCACACAGCGCCAAATATCTCCTGTGAGACACTCCCACGCTTCCCAGACACATCCCCAACACCGGTGCTCAGCGCCTCACCCACGGGCCCACTGCATGAGCTACGAGGTTTAGACACCTCGACACCACAGAAATTCCCATCTGCCACCAAGAAATCCAATCCACTCATGACCCTACTGCCAAAATCACCCGAAAAGTTACAGTTCAAGGTGCACGTGCCCGTACAGATGGATGGCTATACGCTCCTACAAGCACACACATGCACACGTAATTACTCAGGGATAAAGCAGGCTTGTAAACTTCCCCTGTTTAGGCATCAAAGAAGGGACTGTTGATTTGACTGGAAATTAGAAGAAAGTTTAATAAAAGCATAAGAGAGATCCTGAACTATTGTGCCTGTGTTGGCATGAGCTGCAGAAGTGCGGCAAAGCACTTCATTCTGTCATCAAAAAAAAAAAAAAGAAAAAAAAAAAGAAAATGAATTGTTTGATGTTTACATTTAATTCAGTCTTTTAATCTAGCCAAAAAGCCAGAAGAGTGGTAAAAGAAAACATGGTGTTTCATTTGTCTGTTTCTGGGATAAGTAACCTAAACAAGGAACAGACTACAGATAACAAGTTTAAAATACAATGTAGAATAATAAGAATACCATTAATATAATTTCTCACTCTAGTTTTGCTCATCCGGACCACATGGGTTTTGGGATGAAGCCGGTGCTGTGAGATACACGTAAAAATTCACATTTTGTTTAGTCATTAGAAGCCTGGAATTCAGATACCAAAAAAGAGTGGGGAAAGAGAGGGGTGAAAAATTGCAAAAATTTTCTCAGAAAATTGCCTCAGAATGAAATTCTGCCCTTTTCTTCTACTCCAAAAAGTCATTACCATCTGACAGCTGTTTAGTGGCATATGTGTGTTGGTGGTACCAGTCCAATTCCTAGTGGGCAGGTGTCTGCATCACAAAAGCCACCATCACAATTGGCACTAATTGGCACCCTTGCCGGCAGTCTCCATAAAGAAAATAAGGATTAGATGGCACTGAGATCAAATTATCCTGTCACCATAAAGGTGATCCCCCCTCTAGGTCAGAGAGGCCTGTTGGCAGGACAGTTTGGGGAAGTTTGCACTTCCTGGGCTCTTGTTCCGACAGAGAGACGCGAAATGTCGGGTGTCTGGTGCTGGAAATGAGGCTCCTTTCACAGGCGCTTCCACTTCGCATTTTTAGCTGAATTTCAAAACAAAAAAAAAATCCCAAACCAACACCCAAACTCAAAACTCAAACAACAAACCAGAAAATTCCCTCTTAATTTGGACATTTCCCATACAAACTTGCTATTTTATGCAGATAGTCACCACATTGCTGTGCTGGGGTATCAGTATATCTGATGCCTTTCTTTGTATGGTTTTTTCCTTTTTTTTTTTTTTTTTTTGGAACGGCATGCAAATTCTGTGATTTTTCTAAGTATAGGGTGCAAAATACCCTGGAAAGTGGGGGGGAGGGGGGATGTCTTACAGCTCAGCAAGCTTTATGAGGATATTCTCTTAGTTATTGAGATGAGTTGAATAATTCTCCACTAATTTATACACCAGTGAAACTGGCCTGTTGGCAAGTCCACAATTAATGCGAATGCCAAGTGGGATTGCAGCTTTGTTTCATCTAGGAAAACACTTAGCTGAACAGCAGCTTTCCCAGCTGAAAATGTGTGTCTGTCTTTAAACTTGCAACAGAAGCTGGCATTTCTTCGTTTCCATTCACTCTATCATTATGATGCATTATACAAAGTAATGATGTAATACTCTGGAAAGCTGAAACGCTAGCTCTTTGCCAAAAATAATAATACAAAAAGTGTACAATTATTTTCATCTATGAAAGCCACTCTCACTACCATCTCCAGCTCCCCAGTCAAAGAGAAATCTTTCCTAATAGTAGATCATTTCTTTCTGTTTGTGAATCAAACATGAATGTGGAAGGGGGAGACGCCAGCTCATCCGTGCTGAATTACAACTTTTAAAAGATGTAAACATATTCATCTCTCCGGCACGGTAGCTCGTCACCACACATCCCTCACACCTCCATTTCAGCAGTGATTCTCCCCTTACCTGTGGGACATGTTGTTTCCTTCTCTAAGTGGCTGCATTGGGGCTAAGTATGAAGGGATTGCTGGAGGCCATAAAAGGCACCAGGATTTGGACCTTGGTCAAAGGATCAAAGTGCCAGGAATTTTTCAGGCCCGCTCTTACCAATCTTCAGTCACAAAAACGATGTACGCACAATGATGCCACTTGGCATCCATCTGCAACCTGCCCCAGAGCACACAAAAGGCCATGAGGGAGCAGAAACGAGATGTCCACTGCTTTGAGTCAAGCATCTGCTCTGTTGCTTTATCTCCCAGTTCCTACAGCCCCGGTGCCACGCACGCCTCAGCCGCAAAGCCACGAAAATCAATATATGGTGGCCTCGGCACGAGGACCAAAATGCATCCACACATTTCCCAGCCACAGAGGGCCAGGGAAATGGCAGCTCCATGACAAACGGTGCCAGGGGCAGGTGATGAAGGAGAAGCTGCAAAATGAACTCATCCTCAAAGTGATTTGCACTTTGATCACCGCGCTGGTGATCCCAGGACAGGGTTTGCTGCTGTCGGTCCTCGGAGGGCAGAGCTGAGGTCTGGTTGAGCAGAGAGGAGAGGAGAGACCTGGGTGTGTCACAGAGCTCCAGATGGCTTTTTAGGAGGAAAACTAAAAAGCAGGACGAAAGGGAAGCACCGTGGATGGCAGAGTGTGAGCGGTGGGGTCCGGGTGCAGGAGGCAGGTGCTGTGCATCAGCCAGGAGCAGGTTTGCCAGGCACGGGAAACTCTGCTCCCACAGTGATATACAACCCCACAGTAAGTGTGTCTTAATAATACAATAAAGTGTTAGCTCTGATTAGAAAAGAAAGATGAATTCTTCTGCTAAACCAGGGTAACCCTAAAAGCATGTTAACATGAAATACTAAATAAAATGCTACTCATCTATAATAAATCTTATTACACATTTTGGCAATTTTACTACTAACATACCGAAGGTTTCAAGCAATGTTTGAAAATAGAAATCTTAAATTGAATCATTGTTGCATGAATATATGCAAAATATTCATTTCTAGCACTGTGAGGGTTGAGTGCTTTTAAATTGGAGAAATCACTCATGACTTCACCTTTTCATGCAAGATAAAGTTGTATGTGGTAACATCATTACAATGTCATGAAAGAAGTGGAAATCATACAACAGTTCTGCCTAAAGCTAATATACAAAAAAGTACTTCTATATTTTTCAATATTGTTCAATATTTAAAGGTGCAGTACGAGGCTTTAAATATATTAAAAAAATCATTAGACTTCAGATGTCAGTGTGGCCTTCACTGAGTACTGAGACTAATAAAATCATTGATGAGATCTCTTTAATATTTAACAGAATTCATGTCTTAGGTACTAGCCTATTTTCAACTCCAGTATCTTCGGAGGGAACTAAATATAGAAATAAAAACAGCAAACGATTTATGTGACGGTCATTATGGATTTTTTTTAACTAGGGCACTAAAATTAAACTATTTACTCAATAATACTGTCATAACAACAGAGAAAACGCTGCGACATTTAAACAGTCTTCCCTATAAATCCTTTAGCAGGAGATTACTTCAAAAGTACATAACACTTTTATACACATTAACAATCAGTAAATTCAATCAGCGAAAACGAACGAGCGGATTTTGCAGCGAGTTGCCGCACCATGAATCGCCAATATAGAGCTCAGAAGACTTCTGCAATCTTAAAGGTGTTTTAAAATAGTGGGAAGGGGATAATTTGAGTTTATATACTTCTTCTCCTTTTCTTCCCTCTGATTAAAAAAAAAATTAGACCTGAAAGTTCAGCCTCAGAAGTAGAAGTTACATTAAAAAATACCACCTTGTAATTTAACTAGATTATTTTTTATAGCGTGTGTGGGGGAAAAAGGAAGAAAAATCAGGGTAAGGCAATCACCCAGTGTCAGGTTCAACTTTAAACCCTGGTTCACATGAAATGGATAGCTCCATCTTGTCACGGCAGCCCCTGCTCCAGAGCCCGGAGTCACGGGGATGCAAAGCAAAAACGTCTCCAACTTCCAATTCCAACCCCGCCGCCCAAATAGTCGCGTTCGCTAAAACAGAAACGTGCATTTCTAAATTATTGCCTTATTTTTATGTTAAAAATTATTTTTTTTTGAAGTCCCACCTGCCGTGGCCGGGCGGTTGCTAGGTGACGGTGCCGCACGGACCGTCGCCGGTGATGAATGGCCCGGCTGGCGGCGGTCCCCGCTCCGCCACCGCCACTCGTGCCCTCCGACGGCGCTGCTACCAACCAGCACAGAGGGCTGCAAGGCCACGGCCAGATTTTGCCAGCACGAGGGTTGGGCTGCCCTGCACCATCCCGACCAGGGGGATGTCAGCGTGGCACCAGTGGCTTCACCACCCTTTTGGCTCTTGGCAGCGGTGCCAAAGCCAATGGGGGCGTGAAACTGACCCAGGGGGTGATCAGAGCCTGTCTAAAAAGTAATGACGGCAGTGTTTTGTGGTACAGGAGACCCCACAGAAGGAATGGATGCTCAAAGCTGATGGTCCATAGGATGCTGTGGCCACCATCAGACCCTGGCCAGCACTGTCAGCGAGCTTGTCCTTATCTCAGATGCTCACAAAACAGGTTGGCTGTTCCTCTTGCATTGGTGCCGCAAGTGCTGCACCCGTCTGGTCACCCCTCCGCTCATCCACCTTGTCTCCACCTTCACGCATCCCACTGGGACACAGAAAGTGAGGGAAAGAGCCTTTTTAACAGAGCCCACTGTATTTGAGCAATGGACGAGGGGGAGTCCTCCTGCAGGCTGGCTGGGAATGGAAACCCCAGGCAGAGGGAGGGCTGTTCCCTCACCGACAACACCAACATTGCAGGTTCCCTCTCTCCTATCCTGACCGCACTACCGGAACCGTACCCATCACCAGATGCCCAGGAGCCGGGCGCAGCTGGGAAGTTCTCTGTTTCCCAGCTCACACCAGTATAAACCCAACCTCCATCAGACCTCACCTCGCTGGGGCTTCCACACGCTCGCTTTGTTTAAAAATATACAGTGAGGATATGCCAACGAAACAAACAATTTGGCGGTGTTAATCCACAGATTATTGACAAGATGAATGAGATTCCTTGGGTCTAATGCTCTCTGCTACTCAAGGGCTAGCTAAGCTCTCTTTTTTCAAATATGTGGATTTTGAAATGATGGATCATAATAACAGAGCTGCTGCCTATGAATGGGGATTGCAAACACTTAATATTTCAATAGAAGTGTGTGCAACATGATCCAATCACTCTGAAAAATGTACAAAATGGAAATATATAAAGAAAGCAGCTGGCATGAAAGAGAATAAACAAAGAAATATTGATAAAACTCTGTATGGATTAGGCAAAATATATTCAAGCTGCATTTGAATAATCTCATCTATATTTATATGTGTGTACATATATATATATTCAAAATACAGAAAGATTTCTTACCTCATCATTTCCCTGCTTTGAAGGACAGATCTCTGAATTAACATCCCCCCCTGCAAATCACAGGGCTGTGCTCGTGCACGAGAACCAGAACTCCCCAGATGCTGCTCATGCCTTGAGAGTGTGCTCACGGCGGGGGGGGGCGACTCTGAGAGGAGCTCAGCACCCCTGCCCCGATTCAGGGAAAGCACGTTTCATGTTAAACTCATGAGGGACCCCTTGAAAGATCCATCTTGTCGTTCATTAGACTAATTTCTCGCATGTTTTTACACGGCACACCCCAGTGGTTTCAGGATCAGGCCAGGAGAAATCATTTGCATTGCACTTCCACTGGAGTATTTACTTCCCTGCGTCCCTGCGGTAAAACCGATCTGACCACTGAGAGCTGGTGTTATATAAGAGCCGAGTTAGTTTTAAGGCAGAAAATGCACCGTCCTAACATGCAGCTCCCTGACCTGCAGCACGTCCCTGCAGCTGGCTGGGATAACTGCTGGGGACCATGCACACCCACTGAACCCACACCAAAGTCCCACAAGCTGGTTTAGGCCTCTAATTAAAAAAAAAATTAAGCTAAATGATGCTACTTTACAACTGTTGTGGGCTTAGAGGGTGCACAGAAGTGGTGAGTGCAGCTCAGCTGATGGGTGGGAGCTTGTTATGGTGCAGGAACTTCCTTTTGAATCCGAGCCCCAAGCCATGCTGCAGCTTGAGGAAGGAAGTGGTGGTAGCAGCCTTCTCTCGTGATTTTCTGCTTGCTCGCCCTCCCTGCACTTCTCCCACCAGATCACTGCCAGTTTTCACCAGGCCACTTCGAGTGATAGGGGAACCAGCTCACCACTCCCCAGCTCTCTGCTATCACTCAGTACCAACTTACCACTCTGGGGTTGTGTTGTGGGGTTTTCTCCTCTCTTAATCACAGCCACCCTAAAAGCCACTTTCCTTCCCCCCATCCCAGCAGCCACCCTCTGCAGAGACAGGCATCACAGGCAGCTTTGCAGGGGTGTTTTTCCATGGGAGTATTCCATACACCATCACAGCCTCAAGTGAGGCTCTCCACCAGCAGTGTCAGCCCATGAACCAGGGCTTCTCTGGAGCACCACCCAGCAGTGTGCCAGGTTATTGGCTCTTCTCCTGCCACGCTGCATGCTGGTTGATGGGTCTCCAGCACTGCTCACACCTCTCCCTGGTTTCACAAAATACCAGCTGTTTTTGGGGGGGAAAACAAAGCAAGAACTTTGAGCCTCTTTGGGTTCCTGGGTCTGTGTGGCTGCATGTGATGCCTGGGAATAATTCTGCCAGCAAAACCCTTGGTCACAGCAGGACTATCAGACACACACCATCTAAAATAGAATAGAAAAGAAAATAGCCTCAATTGCTTAAAGCAGCAGCCCCATGGCCAGGAAGGGAGTGTGGGGCAGCAGCCCAGACTCTGCAATCTCCTCTCTCAGCTCAGTATTGTTACTTGTTACTGTAAATCCTAAAACCAAGCTCACTCCCAGCAGGTTAAGAGGCAGCACTTCCCAACACATGCAGCTTCTGGCCGCCCAGCACAATTTAGCTGACTGCAGAGACCAAACCCAGCATCTTTGCGCACCACAGCACAGCTCTACCCGCGCTCCCCAAGCACGGGTTCTCTAGCACTGCCTTCAACGAGCAGAAGTTTGAACACTTCATCTTAATCTACCTGCAGTGGGTTTACTGGTAGGTCAGCAGCTCTGTTTGCACGTTCCCCGAGCAGAATAGCAGCTGCCTGGCTGTGTGACCCGGCAGACCTGTAAGTGGAACATATTGGGATCACCTTGCCTGGAAGCAACGTCCCCATGGCAGCATTAAAATCCAGAAGGATGGAGGAGATTCAGACATCTTCTGGCAACGTGCTGCCATTTCCAGCTGAGCCCTGAGAGACATGAAAGATGTTTTTGGACCAGGTGTGAATTTCCAAGGACATCACGAACCAGGAGAGAATATCTGAAACCTAACCCAGCCACAACCAGAAGTTTAATTCTGCCTTTTTACATGCCTGGTTTGCTCCTCTCTTACTTTGCCAGCCTATGTCTGAGCACTTAGAAATTCCAAACAGGCTGTATTTCCCCCAGATTTACACGCAACTCTGGTCAAAATCTGTCGCTGAATACCAGACTTCTGTAATGAGCCTGAGCTATTCTATCGCATTTCTGACTCACATGATAGGAAGCAGCACAATGAGACACACACACACCCCCTACCCCAGAGCAGAGGTTTGAAACAGCAGCAGCTTTTCCCCTGGCACAGGGCAGGGGCGCCTTGGTTTCTTGAACAGGTGGGCTACCTGACAAGCAGCAAGTACCCTCACTTTTGACTACCACACTTTAAATCAGGGCTGTTTGGCAATTCATTAGTGTCTGCTAACTGTTAAACACAGGAAAGTTCAAAAACATGCATATGTTTCCCTCCCTGCCTCCCAGGTGGTATCTGTTTCAAGCAGCAACCTTTTCACTTCGTGCATGAAGACTTGTAAACTTCCCGTGGCTACACCAGCGGTTCCTAACCAGGTGCCGGCGCCGGAGCCGCAGTCTCTGAAGAGCAGGAAACTCCATATGCTGATCTCGGGCTATGTAGATGCCATTCGTTTCTCCTTGAAAGTTTATTGTCAGAATTACTGAAATGTACACAAATGTCTGTATTTGAAGGTGAAATTTGGTGGAAAAATAAAGATATAATAGGATCCTTTCTTATATAATTTCCTGGTGTGATGTCTGTCTGAAAAATGAAGTGAAATTATATGATGTCAAAAAATCATGTTTCAAAATGATTGACAACATGTGAGTGTTTTGCATTGTGAAATGAGGTGGAAAATTTTAATTGCATGATGGAAGGACATAATATTTATTAGAACCTTGTAACCACACTGGATTTCAGTGGAAAGGACACAATTTTAAATTTTGTATTAATACTTCGGGCTAAATCCTAAATGAACACGCAGAAGCAAAATTCCGCCTCGGAATCTGCGAGTAAGTTTTCAATTTCTAATAATAAAATAGCATCTATAGGGTTGGCACATCACCATAGTGACAAAAAGATTCCCTCATTCATGCACTGCTGTTGTGATGTGAACAATGTTCAGTGCCCGGCTCCCAGGTCACCGGAGAAATGGTGCTCTGGACACGCGGGGTTGTGATAAAGGCCTGCTAAAGAACGGGGGAGGAAATTTTAGGAAAGCCAAAACTAGCTGGTAATCCGAGCCCACTTCCATCTTTACCAGTGACTATAAACATGGGCTCGCATCCACACCTGAGTGCTAACTAACCCACATCCTTGCAGACAGGAGTGAGGAATAAATCCCAGAATCAAGGTCACATCAGAGAAAATCCCAAGTAAACAGCCACAAATTTAGGGAGAGTACTGGATGGCTGTGTGGTAGGATAATTACCAGGCTGGCCTGTGCAGCACCAGACAGTGGGAGCTCTCAAAGAAAGTGGTCTAGAGAAGGAAAAAAGTGAGGCAATTTTAAAAATAGAGATATATATTTACATGGAGGTAACTCAAAGCAATCAATCTTAGCTTTAGGACATGCCCCAAATAAGTCTTATGTCAGTGAGGGATCTGGATCAGGAATCTATTTAAGGTTCAGCAGTATTAGTTACATTTCCTCTCCCTTCCTCCTGCCTTGTCCAAAAGGGGCTTGAGGAACTGAGAGACAACAAAGAAAGTTACTCCTTCCCCTCCCAAATTCTGGCACTTTTCTGAGCCTGTTGATAACATCGGAGGCTGAGGGGAAAGGTAAAAGAAATAGGAAACCCTGATTTGGAGCCAAGATTTGTGAAGCAGCAGCCTCTGACCAGCCCAGCCCAGCCCAGAGAGGTGCAGGAGTGCGGCTGCTTCGCCACCAGTGCCTTCCGCAAAGGGCTCGATTAACCAGAGGCTTTTTACCAGAGATCTCTTTCCACAAGAACTTCCCTGCCCAGGAAATCACCAGAGCACAGGTGAACTCGTGGTGCTTCAACACATCTCCTCTCACTCATTCGTGCAGTGTCAGGTTTGTATTTGGGGATCTGGGTTTAATCTGGGGGTGTAAGATTGAGCAGTCAAAGTCCATACTCAGCCTGAGGTGGGTTCCACTCCCCCCAGCCTGCCCAGGACCCTGAACCACCCATGGCAAGGAAGGAAAGCCATCCTTAAATACCAACGTGGAGTACAAAGACAAGCAAAGCATAGTTCTCTGTGTAGGCAGAGTAAATCACGGTGAATGTGGAAAGACAACTTTTAAATATGCTCTAATGGCTCTCACTTAAAAAAAATAAATCTATGTAACCAAAATAAAAAGCATGGACAATCCGTAAGTCCAAAGGAAATTTTGAGAGAAATGAAACAAACTCAACCAAGCTGAGTCCCTTTGTGTTCATGTCTGCATTACGAATGTCTGTGTGGAGTTGAAGAGAATGGTTAAAATTATATCCATCGAGCCTAAATGAAGCGCTAGGAAGGGAGAAGTATGGAAAGCTGCAGAGGGGAAACAAAAAGGCCAGCTTCAAATTCTGTCAGAAGCTCAATATAACAGTAATTCACAGAAATTTGGGCTAGGACATAAATCTCAGCGTTGGAATCCTAAAGGGTCATGGAATGGTCTGCAGCTAGTCAAGCAGAAGAGGTCAGAAATTAAAATGGTTAGCAATGAGTTATAAGAAACCTTGGGTCCTTAAAGAATTGTTTGAAATGGATATTTATGCTCCTTGCAGAGGAAGGAAGAGATTTTTCTCTTCTCCATCAAATTAGCTTTGACTGAGTACTGGGAACAAAATATGCTCCTGAATATTCTCGCCAGCTTTTGAAAGGTTTTCCTTTATCTGTGCACCTCCGCCAAGCAGATCATCCTGCAGAAAAGCTTTGCCCACACCCCAAGGATGCTCCCAGAGAGGGAGATTTGCTCCTCTTTGCGTGAAAAGCACTTGTGCCTTTCTCCATACTAGGGCAGGAAACAGCAAGGAAGGGTTTATCCCACTGAGCAATGGATTTCCCAGAACTCCGGTCCTGGGAAGGTTTGCAACACCCCGTGGCTAACCTGTGACAGATCACCCTGACCTACCTGACACGTGTGCACAAGGTCCTGTCCCACCCTCAGGAGCCCTGCTGGTGTCCCGGGGAGGAGGGAGCCATCCTGCTCATTGCCAAGCAGAGCAACAACCCCAACCTCTAACACTTGACTTGTACTCGTTCCTTGAGGTGCTGCCCAAAGCCCAAACTGCCTGAGCCAAACCCAAATGCCTGCGAAATCTAAGCAATGGAATGACGGGGAAAAAAAAAACCCTGTAAAAATGTATTAGATATTTCTGAATAACAAGGATCTGAGGAAATCACAATCTGCTCACCATTATTCCATGAGGAGGAGAAAGAAAGCCAGATCAATTATTAATTTCAAGTCACTCAGGCAGCACTCCATCAGGCTCTTTTATAGGTCAGAAATGTTACAGGGTAAACATGGCTCGGAAACAAATTTCTGCTCTACCCTCAAACAAGGAGCAATTATGGATGTACCTGGGAAGCCCCACGCCCTGGAAGTCTCCACGGTGCACACTCACCCCCTTGCACTGCTCAGTCCTGCCCTTGGTATCTGCCAGGGTTTGCACTTTCCAAATTCCTGGGTCAGCTCCTTCCTCCCTCCCCTCCACGTACTCAGACCTTTTTTTGCAATCTGGGATCCTCATTAGAGCATTAAGTCCACCACTTAATCGGAGAGAGATTTTTGGAAGGAACCTGCAGCAATTCGGCAGTAAAGACTCTGCTTTCTGCAGATTACTACTCCCCAAATTGCTCTTTGCTCCAGTCATTATAAAGTGGATGTAAAGTGTTTGCATCCTATACCTGAATATTAATTAAACATTTTTTTAATAATACTACATAAAACACCTGTGTCCTCGCATACACCAGAGGAAATTATTGCAATAGGATGAAATAAAATATCGAGGTCCTTCAAACCTTAAACCACCAAAGACCGATCTCCTTCCTCCCACCTGTTTGTATTGTTCCGTTTTTCTGCTCAGAAAATAAATAACCATCTCTGTACAAGCAACTACGGAGTACATAAGAGCATCACAAAGTAATTATGAGTTTATGACATCATCTTAATATTACAAGGGAGAGACTGAAAGACCCAGGAGAAATTCCAGATTTCCCTTTTGGGAAAATGTTAATGGATGCTTACAATCTGTTTTCCTTTGTTTGGATGTTACAACCAATAATACACTTTTATGTCTATAAATAAAGACTAAAGTTGAATAAATCCAACAAGCTCCTGAGCCTGCGGCTCTGAAACTTGATTCACATTCACGGTAAAGATTTATGAGTCACTTGCAGAGAATAAGTTGAAGCTGCAATATTTGGAGTGAAATTATTCAAAAGGGTGATTATTTTGGGAATGATTATGCATGCACACCTGATCAGGGTGTCACCTGGGCCCCCTTGTCCTACATGATGGAATGTGGCAATTTTTCCGCATTTCTCTTTGCTTGCACAAAAGAAGAGCATGTAAGAGCAATCAAGCTGTTTATTTTTACACACACTGGATCATCTCGTGGATATATTTTCCCTTTCACTTAGATCACAGGACGTGTTCTTTAAACTATTCACATGAATATACTAAATTTACTGATGACTGCAAAGCAAAGGAATAAAACTGATTGCTGTTCTTCATGTGTGGGTGTATATATATATATTTTTTTATATATGCATGTATGCATGTATATGAGAACCAAAATACTTTTGTATTTGGGATACCAAGTTAAGCACTCAAACTTTGGGAGAAGCAGGCAGCAGTAGCTGTCCCTGCTGTGTGCGCAGAGGGAAGAGGGACCTGCTTTTTTTCCTCTCTCTTATAAGAATTTATCCTTTGCCTTCACCCAGTGGGTGCAGCCAACAACTGTGGAGCACCACAAGCACCACCAGATGAGCCCACGGACCATGAGGATGACAGAAAGTATCCCTGCCTAAGGCCTTTGGCTTAAATCCCTGTCCTGCGATGTGGGTTTTGACATCTAGATAATTGAAGGGGTTCAAATTATTTTGTCCAAATGAAATAAGCTTTGTAAAGTACAAATGAAAAAAAAAAAAAAAAGTTGGAAAATACACCCTCGTTTATAATCTTTCTCTGCTTGGAGAATGAGATCACTCTACAGCCATCTGAACGATTTTCAGGAGCCTCCTTTTATAAAATTTTTGTGGCAAAGTCTCAGAAACCTCATCGTTAGTCATTTCACTCTCTCCATATTCTTCCTGATAGGATGTTTTTCTCATGTGTAACATATGTTTCTCCCTTTTTAGTCCTAAAAACTTTTTGCTTTGTTCAGGCAATTCAAAGTTGATATAAACTTTCTCCTTGATCTCATGGTGATTTGGCCTGAAACAAACTCCCCTAAGGCCTCCAAAACGTGAACAGGTTCAGGTCAAGCTCCAGATTTGGTGCTGGGTGCTTTTCCCTGGAACTGGCTGAGCACACATGCTGGCAGTTTCTCCCTTTTCTGCCCAGACTCCCAAACCAAAAAGGGACATCTCTCCTCCCAGCTCTTGTGTCCTTTCCAGAGAGCTGCTACACAGGACCAAATTTAGAAACTTTATAACTGCACTCTCAAAACCCCGGTGAGGAAGGAGCCAGGCAGGTAATTGCCCTTTTCCAGATGCCTCCTGTTTCAAAAAGGCAGGCTATGCTCTGCAGGTACGTGGGTAGCCCTGCCAAGCACCTCTGGAAGTTCAGCCCACTCTTTCTTTTGCATAAAAGATCCTCCCACTCTTTCCATTACATCCTCACCCGTTCCTTTATTACTACTAATCCAATATGAACTTATTCTTGCAAGAAAAAGAAAGAATCCAAACCCAACCACAACTGCCTCTAGCCCAGAGTCTGTCTGCAATAAGAACACAAATGTAGGGGTACATTTTGCAGAAGACACCTGTCTTCGTTACTGTCCTGGATTAGAAGGGGTCCCAGCCCCAGGATCAGCCGTGGTCACTGCTCAGCAGTGACCCAAGAGCCCCAAGAGCCCCAAGGCCCACGGACTCCCTGCGATGTGCAGAGGACTGCATTGTTCAAGTCATTGTTCTTTCATTTCAAAAGACATTTCAGGGAGCCAAAAATACTTGCAATTTCAGATAAAGTTCATTAAGCGACTTAGGAAACAGCTTTGAAACATTCAGAAAACTCAAAAATGTTTCTTGAAAACACTTTCAAGAAGCAGTGGTTTAACTTTGCATTTTGAAATAATCTTTGGTGTTTAGAAATTTGACGGTATTAAACAATAAAAAAAAGATTTACAAATGAACCCAAAACTTCTCATTCGGGCGAATACAAATCTCTCCTCCTGTTTCGCTGAGAAAACAGAGGTTTGGGTGTGGGTTTTACCACAATGATTATTCTAAGCCTGATTTTTTTCCCCCACAGTTTGGCCAGTGAGAGCAAACCCTTGTGCTCTTTGCCCTTTGCTGGGCACAGTGGCACCCAGCTTTTGTATGAAGATACCTCCAGAGAGAGCAAAGGTCTCCTGCTGGTCTCTCCTCCCACTCCCAGCGCCATCACTAATTCAGTGTCAAGTCCTTACAGGAAATTAAAACCAAGTACAGAATCCAACCAAAATCTTCTCTCCTGGTCCCTATGCTGCCTCTGTATCCCCACACCCTGGCCCTAAGCAGTCCTTCAGCTCTCCCTGTGGCTCTGGGTAGGCTCCTGTTGCTCCTGCCTGGCATGTGCAGGGAAGCAGGCTCCTTGTGCCCTGTCTTTATGGTGCAGGAGAGGATGGACAGTTATAATTTAGCCCCGGGGTGGCATCGTGCAGTAAAGCACACTGCAGTAATTATCAGCTTCTGCAGCGTTATTTAGGGGATTACCATCCCAGGGTTATTTTATAACATCGTTACGGATTGATGGTGACACTGCTGCCTTCAGTGGACAGACTTCGCTACGGGTTCAGACCCACGGCAGCCCGCGCTGTTCAGGGGACCCGCGCAATAAAAATAAAAGAATCATTTCTAGTAAGTTCTGACTCTGATTAAAAAACAATCTTTATGAAATAGATGCTAATAAAATTGCTTTCCTAATTACCCAGAGCTAGTTCATTTCCCAGCAAATATAATAAAACAGAGTTACTTGGCTCTGATTCACAAAACCTGAACCCAAGCTCATTATTAAGGCATTTAGCAGTGAAAAAGCATGTGTGCATAAGATGCTGTCCCGTCAAGCAGAATGCAAGAAATCTTTTGAAGTTAGACCTTTGAAGTCTCAAGTTATTGCTGCTTTTTTTTTTTTT
>VZTA01004933.1:144703-178001 GCA_013398855.1 Mohoua ochrocephala | reverse complement strand
GGAAACAACTACAAACAAAAAAATACAATGCATTTTAATGAATGAGACAACTACAAGCAGAAACACGATGAGGACTGTGGAAAATAATCGACTGACAATTGCTTTGACAATTTTTACATCACTCAGGATTTAACAAGGAGGGGTTTGTCATGCTTGATTTTAGGCCAGACGCCGGTCCCACACGCCTGGATCTAGTCCCTTCATAAACCAGGGTGGAAAGGGCAAGGAGGAGAGGGAAAGGTTTATACCCTGAGTCCAGCCCAAAACAGCCTTGGGATGCGGCCGAGCGAGTCCTTGGCCTCAGGGGCTAAAAGTGTTGGTTAAATCAGGAGCTTTCAGGATCTGCAGCACAGACCACACCTCCACCAGAATTTTTATTTCCTCTACATCTCTTAACAATGGAATGGCACATCCACCCCAACAGCTCTCAAACAAAAAATATAAAAAAAATTCTTCCTGGTACACAGAGCTAGATTACTTTTTACGTTTTTGCAGTTGCCAATGACCGGTCTGAACTGCTCCGCAGTGGTTTAAATTCCAGTAACAGGTTTCATATGGTCGCTATAACATCTCAGCGTATTAATTAGTTTTCAAGACCCCCAAGCAATAAAAATGTAGCCATTCAAGGTCACAGTTTGACTTATTTACAATTGATGTATAACTTGGCAAACTCTGCATTCAGCTACTTCATACAATAGAAAATATATTGTCATTCAGGTTAACAAAAGACTCTTTTCTTTGCCACCTCACTACAATGGCCCTGCAAATGAACATCGCCTGAATAAAATCCTAACCACATTTTCACTCTCATTAACCACAGTAGGGTATCACACAATTTGCCTGGCTCCTACTTAGACCACTGTGCACCATTTTACTAGCAGCAGTTTGATGGGTTTTATGGCAGGTGATATATGGAGTGGGAGTTTCGGGAGTCGTAAACAGAAGCCACAGTGTATCACAATGTGGTTTAGGGATATAATGACTGTGTTGTAAAGCAAAGGATGACAATACTGCACTAGGCTTGAGGTAGTGAACCAATAGACCAAACAGCTCAACATAATTCAAGCTACAAACAGAGCATCCTAGGTGTGTGCTGGCCTTCCTATATCTTTCATTAATTACCCCTGATGAATTTGAATAAGAACTACTAAAACTGAAATAAATCTGCAGCCAAGAGAAAAATTATAGAGTTTCTCCCTGTATTTCTTGGAAGAAGTTGCTCTCCCCCAGTGCACACACAGACCCCATATTACCAGTTCTTAACCAGCCTTTTGTACCTCCAGCTAGACAGTCCCCTTGGCCGCTGGGGCTGCCACTGCTCATTAACACACCAGAACAAATACTGGCTTGGGACCTTCTGCTCACGTGCAGGGGGGCAGGTGCTGCTCTCAGCTATGTCTGCAAAAGCCGGGCTGGACACCACCTCCCACCACCTCCCCCCGCAAATATTTTGTTCATTTTTATTCCTGCTGCTCCCAAGTCAGACAATGCTCTTCTTTTTCCATGGGGCACTACGGCCTTCTTCCAGCCCTACAGATGCTCTTCATTCCCACGTGGGTTGGGTGATTTTTGAGGGTGAACCCTTTGCCACTGGTTGATCCCACTGTGAGGCATTTAGATCGGGATTTCTGCAGCAATTTCTGTAGTGGTCAATCCCTGCAGTTCCTGCAAAGGTGGGGTGCTGGGGGTTTTTTTGTTACTGATATTGGCTAATTATGGCACAGAATAGGAAAATTGGCTGCCTGGTTCCCAAGGCTGTGTCATTAGCCACATTGTGATAGATTGGTGTCAGTGACAGAGCTCTCTCCCAGCATTCTAAACCTGTTCAGCCGCATTTAAGCTAAATAATAATACTTAGCACATATAGCGCTTTGCATATTCAAAGCGCTGTACAAACATCAATTAATTAATCCTCATAACATCCCTGTGAGGTAGGTAAGTATTATCTCCGTTTTACAGATGGCGAAACAGACACAGAGAGGTTAAGTAAAATGAAAAATTAAGGTGGAGGTGTGCTGGTTAATTTGGAATTGCACTTTGTGCTGTTTGAAAAATTAGAAGGTTCTGTACCAGATCTCCATTATTCTGCCAGAGAAAGCAACATTTTGATGTGCTGACTCCCCTGGTAGGAGCCATCGCCTCAGTCAAGCACCTCGAAGCTTCATGTTTTCTGGCTGGGGAGCACACATACAAAAAAAATCCCCCTAAATTGACCCCTCTCTGACAGTAAAATAGAGACAGATGTATCTCCTGCTTCCAAGCATCATCCAACCCTTTCAGAGAAAATTTTGAGATAAAGAACTTATTTTGGTAAAACTACAAAGAAGGAGCTAAGGAATGACCTGCTTAGAGGCCCAGTAATGACAACAAAAGCTCCAGCTAATTGTCCTTGCCCCTGTATTGTCCAGCCACAAACCCGCACCGGGGAGGAATAGACCTCTTCACATCGCACAGAAAGTCTCCAACCCAAATAACCCCAGCGAATGTGCCTTATACCTGGAAAGAAAAAAATACCAAGTGCAAGACACGCATCGGCTCAAGGGAATCACCCAGAATTGTTAAAGAAATAACTGGGAGTTTACGTTTGTTTTCCTGTAGCTTAAGCGCTTTCGGTTTTCAAAGGAAGAACCATCGATGAGAGCCAAGTCCAACATCTTACTACCCAAACCCACACCTGCCCGCTGCTCTCTACCTGCCCTGTTATCCTGTGCCTGTAATTTTAATAAAGACCTCTCCCCATCCATTTGATATCCAACGCTCCCTCAACGCGCGGACTCTATGCGAAGTAGGAAAAGCGTAAAATTGACATTAAGTGGATTTGGGGGCAGGGGGAGATGGAGTAGGTGTTTGCTCCATCTACCCTGTGCATTAACCTACACAAGCAGCAAAGAGGGAACAATTGCCGGGACGGCAGCTGCGCAGAAAAGAAACCGGAGGATCGGGGGCTGCGGATCACAAGCTGAACGTTCGGCGACAATGGCGTGCAGCTGAGAAAAAGGCAAATGCCACACTGCGATGTTTAAACAGAAGTAGAGTCTGCAAGGCTCATAAAGCAAAGCCTGCACTTTGCTGAGTGCCAGGGAGGCCTCACCCGGGGCATTGTGTTCTCCTGCAGGCACCGCGCTTCTCCAAAGGCATGGCCCAATTGGAGAGAGTTCAGAGGAATGGGGGGAGAACAATCAGAGGTCTAAAAACCATGACTTGTGAGGAAAGATTGAACACAGTGGGGTTGTTTGCTCTAAAGAGAAGACTGAGGGGAGACACGATAACAGTCTTCCAGTGTATAAAAGGCTGCAGCAAAGAGGAAGGGAACAATCTGTTTTCCATGACCAAAAGGACAAGAAAAAGCTGCCAGCTAAGAAGACTTGAGTCAAATATTAGGAAAAGTCTTTCCAACAGCAAGAACAGTGAAGCTCTAGAAGAGACTGGCAAGAACCCTGTGGAGTCTTCTTGGTAGAGGTGCAGGAGGTGTTGCCTTAGCAAGGAGGGACATGCACAATGACCTTCCTCAAATCCCTTCCAGCTTGATGTCCTGCGTCAGAAAGAAGAGGTGCTTAAGAGAGCCACTTCTGCTTCCATGGTGACCAGTGAGCCTGGTCAGCCCATGGCTCAGCCAGACTCTGTTCAGCCAGGCCATGACCACTTCAGTTATTATTGAAGCAATTTGGAAAGAGCCACGCTGATGTTTCAGCTAGATAACATCATTGGTTGTGTGACACTCCCCTAACCAACTCTATATCCTCCCTCCTAACCTTGTACTATTGTGATCACTCAGTGCCAGAGCTGGGGGATTTTAGTTTAGTAGCCAGCATGGCCTCAAACAGGTTCAACTTGCAGCCAGTGGTGTGGCTGTCAGGGGGCCCTGAAGGATGGCACGTGAGGTTAGAGATGGCCTTTCCCACCCAAGCAGCTCCAGAGACCTGCAGCCAGTCAGCAGTGCATATCTCATGGATAAAAATGTTTGCTCTTTTCAATATCGTCCTCCTCCCTCAGCTTCCCTCAGTAGTTCTTTTGGTTACATCTTCCCTTCCCTGTTGGCTTCTTTTCACAGCCCCTTTAAAACAAAATGTATGTCCAGTGCACTTGGAGTCACAGTTGCAAACATGGAATCTTTAACTGGGAACACAACAGGAGAAAGGAGTCTGCCAACCCTGGCACTTGTGGGATGCTTTGGCTGCCTTATATTTAATATGCTGCTCTGAACATCCCCTCTGACACAAAAAGGGGATTTGTCTGAAATCATGTGGAGGTTGCTGATCTTTTGGTGCCTGCAGACTGCTGCCTTTTGCAAGTAGTAGCTAAGAGAACTAAAAATGTAAAGGAACTCCCCTTTCTTCTGGCTACGATCTCTTGCAGGGCAACGACATCACTGGAAAACTTCTAAGATCACCCCAGCTGAAGAGCTGTCATTAAAACTGTGATTCACGTAAAAATGTGAAGGCAGGTTTCTTCTACACTTTTCAGTGCTTATGATGAAAAAAAAAAACAAGCAATGCAAACACTAAGCTCTCTTTCTGCATAAATGTTTTATGGTTCTGAGTAAAACGACCCATTCCACGCACTATCCGAAAGAAACATTTGGCAGCTTCTCCTAAAGTTCTTCCTTTTGCAGCGTTATTTTGGACATGCTGCACCTCATGTCCGCTTTGAACAGCCCTGTTGGCTCTTGCATGTGATATAAGGTTCTCCCTTCTTTTCAGAGGCCTGTAATTTTAGAAGATTATAATTGTTCGAGATAAGATGTCCTTTACCCTGGTTTGAACAAAAGGCCAGTTGTTGGAGTCTTCCAAAAAGGACAGGGATCCTGTTCCTGAAAACCCGTCTCGCAATATCCTACACAGCACCTTCGAATCCTGCTGTATGGAGCCCACATCCTGGGAGATGGGAGGCAAGATTTTCTCCAGGTGATTTTACCCACAGGCAAGCTGAGATAGTCCAGGAGATGGGAGTAGTACAAGGGTGCCCTTCCCTCCTGTCTCCTGCAGAAATGCTACACAGCCTGCCCTCTGATTTAAATGAACAAAAAAAATGAACAGGAGTTAATTAATTTGCTGCAATATTGATATGACAAAATGAAAGCAGCATGTGAACGACAAAGGGAAACTCACTGTCATTCACCAGCTAAACAAGGGACTGAGCAGTTAATAAAGGCTTATGCAGTAAACCCTTGTGTTTCCCTGATGTTAGACAACCTGCATAAAAGACAAAGACAGCATTCGATGGTGATATTTCCAACAAACCAATTTAGGGGTGATAAAAAAGAGCAGTAAAACTCCCATGTAGCAAAAATGAACACAAGAGTCAAAAAACCCAACAAACCTCCGAGAGTAACTACAGACAGAGACCAGGTACGCACACAAAATGCCACAGCCTGCAGGTAAACACCGCATCTTTGAAGCTTTTAGTTCAAAAGATCTGAGTTCAGGTAAGCAAAAAAAAATTCAAACCAAACCCCAGCTACTCTGCTTTGTCTCTATCTAATATTAATCTGGTCAGCCCAGAGATTCTTTCACTTCATAGTTTTAATTCTATTTCTTGCATGTGCAGTGTTCCTATCCCATGACTGGATCTTGACACAGCCATCGCAAAAACTAGAATTATTTCATAACAGCACCAGGGAAACACAGTTATTGCTAAATTAACTCACACCCATGAAATGTAACAAACACCTTTTAACAGAAGAAATGCTGCAATTCTGACTGAATTCATTAGGGGAGAAAAAACCCCAGCAAACTCTGAGGTGAAATAAAGGGTTGCCACAGTTTTGCCCCACCTCATTTCCGTGACAGGGCAGAGAAACGGCCTCTCCATAGGATTTGTTTCTTGGCTGACAGGAGCTAAAACAGCCCCACTATTTATGGTCACAGGCAATGGTCTAACCAGGACACTGGAGGAAGCAGCTGAAATCTTCTGGTGACCCGACCTTGCCCCTGGGAGGAGTGGTTTCACCTGCCTTGGGCTGACCAAGGATTTTGGGCCACGTTTGGCTTTTTTCTGCTCATAGAGAAATGAGAGAGTAAACGAAAAGAGACAGATAGAGGTGATAGAGCTTTTTGGGGCTCCAAGCCAAGTGCAAACCTCTCTACAAACATATAAGCCAGCAGAGCAGTTTACACCCACTTGAAAATGATGTGCTTTACTGAGCACTTCAAAAAAAAAGTGGGATGCAATATTGCAGCTGTTTTCAAACCTAGCAGGTATGTTTAGCTTGAAACACAAATTCCCACTCATCACACACATCAAGGCAGAAGAGAAGAAGAATTCTCTTTACGCTGTGGCTTGTGGTGGCCTGTGCTAGACAGGAGCAAAGACAAGAGGCCAGTCGTGGTTTCTCCAAGCTCTGCAACTGAGGGACACTTGGGAGCACTGAGTTCAGAAGTTCTTGCGGTGCTGGAGAGATCAAATGCATCTCATCAGAAACCGGCCTCTCCTTCCCCAGGCAGCTTGGTCATATTCCCATTAAGGTACTTATTTTTCATTATTTATTCAACTCCCATATCTTGTCTTGCTTGGTTTAATTTCTTTCTGCAGACATTTTTACAGCACCTTATGCAACCACTTCCTGCAAGAAGGGCCTTTGCCTTTCTTCACAAAAGGGAAATTGCCTGGGATTCCACAATTGGGTATCACCAATAAATACGGCTGGGAAGGAGAGAAGCCTGCAAGGCACTCTCAAGCCAGTGGCAGGGTCCAGGCAATGCCCACAGCCACGCACTCAGCCCTGCAAAGTGCTAAGCCCTGATTGGGCACCTCCTGAAAACAGGGACAAAATTGTCATCAGCTTGGGCAGGGGTGAAATCTCAGCCATCCAAAATGGCACTGACTCATTCGTAATGTGCTCTGATAACGACCATTAAGAAAAGGAGAGCAATATTTTGAGTCTAATATAAAACCACAAATGGACTGTTACATCAGGACTCTCATGCAGCTACAAAGAGATACTCGGCTCCTCACACCCAGTGACAGGGATCCGTGAATCCTGTCACGCTGGCTTGGTGGGAGTCACTCCCCTGGCCATTTGAGGACCCTCTCTTTACATTCGGCACCCATCTGTTATTAACGTTGATTACGGTCTCATGTACACTCCACGTAAGGAAATCTCCTTCATGGAAAGCATTATTTGCTATACCACCCCCCCAAAAAAATGGAAGAATCCTGGGCAGATGGGCATTGTATCCAGTTCTAAAATTCGCTCTGAACAGAAAGATGATGCCTTTGCCACTTTTTGACACGGACCTGAACTTGGTATTCTGAACAGGACTATGCAGAATTGAATTACATTTCATCTCCTTCAGCAATCCATCTTTTCCATTTCTGTTCATTTGCTGTAGCTGCAGAAGTATTGAGTGCTGCAAGATATACTTAGTTTTCCAAACCATGCAAGTCATTATGAATGGCCTTGTGTCCAGGTAAAGGTTAAGGAGGTCCTTTGTTGTTCTAGTTTAACTTGTCCCTGACACTGCAGCCTAATCATTCCACATAATAACAGTCCTGATACACAGGCCTGAGTCAAAGTCACAAGTCAATAAATCCATTCCTTCCTCCCTTTCAGGCAAAGTGTTGAATAGCACTGAGTGTGCAGTGTCACAAAACCCTGCAGTCTATCACATCAAGGTCGTCTGGTATACAGTGTGAAAAACTTTCTTTCTTTAAGTGCCTCACACATTCAGGAGGAGAGGATGTGTTGAACGGGCTAACGAGTATGCTCTGGATCGTTTGGAGGAGATTAAAATAGGGGCCTGACATCAGAATAGTTTTAGTTACACTTGCTTAATCTTTTGGCTGTTGTTGCTCTGAATTTGCAGGGCCCGGGGGAGGCTGAGCCACTTGCAAGGAGCCCAACCCGTCTCCTTTCTCTATGCAGACTCCTCGGATGTGCAAAGACAAGTCACAGCTGAAGGCTGGCAGATTTTATTTGCTGAGGTTCACTGTGCATTTGAAGTCTATTCTAATGGTCTAATTCTGGTAATGTGGATTGTTTGCCCCTGAGAATAGTGACACAGCACCACGTACTGAATCATCTCTTCACCTTTAGTAAAAAAAGCCAAACCCCAAAACCAAAACAACCACCCAAACCCTTAGGTGGTGGGTCTCTGGAAGAACACAAGCCTGAGTTACAGTTTGTTTACTTTGTTAAGGGACTTATAGCTCTTCCAGGTTCATAAATTCTTGTGGTGGACTAGGAGAGTGAGTGTAAATTAACTTGAATAATAGGACTATGTGCACTTTCCAATTGTCTAATGCACTTCCCAAAGAAAAACCAGTCAGGCTTTTCAGCTACCTTTTTTTGTTCTTATTCCTTAATTAGTGGGTGCATTCGGTGAATAAAAAGCGTGGGCTTTTTAGAAATACCTAGATGAAGGTGCTGTGCATGTTTCTCCACGCCCCTCTGCCTTCTACCTTGCTTCCATTCTTCAACGACCCATTTCCTGTTCCAGAGGCTTGTGCTTTTCTTTTCCATATTGTGCACAGGTTTCATGGTATTGCCAAATGTCCACTAAGGACGTTAGAAAGAAATTATTAAACCCATTTTTACATTTGCTCAAAGGAAGACTCTGAACCCTGGACTCCAGCAGTGAAAGGCTAATGCACTAACTCACAGCTCCGTCCCGCTCCCCTTTCATCTATCATTTCAACCTGTTTGCAGTGTCAGGGAAAACTGAGGATACCGCATCCCAGCGGATTCAGGGAAGCAAAGGGCTACTAGAAGTCATAGATACCAGGCTTTCTGAACAAAAAACAACAGCTTCCACAGCATTTCCAGGAGCTGAGGCGGCACTGCCCAGGGAAAACCCACTGTCCTCCGAAGCTGTAGCTCAGCCGTAGTTGTGCTGCTCATAAAAAGTTACACCAGGCTCCATCCATGAAACAATCGAGATGCTTGAAGCCCAACTAATTCCCACCCAGGACCTAGGCATATGTTCACCTGTTTTGGCTATTTATCCAAAGAGCAGGGGAGCAGGAAGGTGCCGTGAGCTCCCATCAGGACCCTTGCCGTCGTAGTTTGAGTTGGGATTTACAAGGAATGCTGCAAAATGCACTTGCCCTGCCCTGGAATCCAGAAACCATCTGTGCAAGTAAAACTTTCAGAACAATTGCAAAAAATGGAGAATAAAAAGTGTGGAATTATATAATCACCATTTTTTTAAGTCTCCAGCCTTTGAACTAAGTTGTAACTGCCCTCAACTTGCATGCAACTTGTAGTCTGTGGCTCCGAAGGCAAAGATCGAGAGTTTATATCCGTACTTATAACAATCAGTCGTAATTATCCCAAAGAAAGCAAAGTAAATCCTTTCCAACAAACACTACAGCTGAGCTCTCACGTTATTGAATTATTATGGATCTTGTACATTATACCTGTGAGAATGTGAGTGGAACACACTCGACTGTCTCTCCGCTCAGCGGAGGAGGTTCAACAGAGCAACGAAATATTGGAGACATTACGGAGTTACCATCCCGCCTCAGAAAGGAAGCGGCATAAACGGAGCCAGCGTGGTGCCTGCGAGGCCATTCGTCATGCTCCTGTAACTGGTGTGGTACATGCCCTTTATATATTGCATCCTGTTGGACGTGACACTTCTCGCAGTTGCAGAACTCTCAGGATTCAAGCCTCACTTTTTGATTTACACCAGCCTATCTTCATTTTTACGGATTCCTCTGCCATGGTTGGGTGACCGCTCCGGCTGCATGCTTTATAACGGGAAGAACATTTGAAATGCATTTCCTTAAGAGCTTTGAAGCCTCCTACTCTGCATGCAGATTGCAAACGAGGTACTGCAGGTAGACTGTGAGCTCAGTCGGAGGGAAATGGAGTGGCAAACTAAACGAGGTGTCAGTGTGCCCCCCACTCCTGCTGCCCCAGCACGGATACTCATCTGTGCACACATTTAATCACGGGCTTTGTTGCTGGCTTTTGGGAAGGTAACGTGCTGAAGATCAAAAAGCAAATATTAAGACCACCTATTTTAATGGCTCTGGGGAGAACATCTGGAGAGAGAAGTTTTATGAGCCTGTTGGCTCATGTCCTTTTGAAATGTTTTCAGTGCTAAATGATGTACTTCTCTCACATTTTACTTCCACTGAGACAAGCTGCTCGGTGGCATACTGGGATGCCATGCCACAAATATACTCGTTCTGCTGTCACCCAAATATCACTTCCCAAAAGTGCCTACAACTGACTTCAGAAAATTCATGGAGTTAACTTCTAGAGTGGGAAAGTTTTGCCAACGTCATCTCCTGCTGCTGCTTCTTTCTGTTGCTACCATGCCATGCTTCCCTGTTACTATTAATGCTTCCACATCCTGATCAGCCTCCAGCTTGAGCAACCTCATTCTGCCCAAATCATTCACTGCCACGGAGTCTGGAGACAACACTCTTATTTCTAGCTCTTCTCTCTGTGTCTTTGAAGCCTTGGACGGGAAGGATTTCACAGAGGTACAACTGGCAAGGATTTTTTGCTATGGGAGTCTGGGTGATGTAAAGGTAAATTCCCATGGACAGACCATCACCATTCCCAGCTATTATGTCCACGGCCAGACGACAGTGACGGTGGGATGATGATTACTCCTGGAGATGCCTGGTACCTTTGCCTAATACTTGGATCCTGCCCTTAGTACCCCCTGAATGAGTTCCCTATTGTCCTTCCAGCAGGACCTCATGGTTGCACTACTCACTGACAGAACTAAGGCTCAGACACAGGGAATTCACAGCTTGTCAGTTCAGCTATCAACCTGCAAAAACACTCCCACCTTCCCACCCAGTGGCAGCACGTGACCAGCAGCAGTGCCAGCACCAAGGACACTGGCACTCAGTGTCTTGTTTCAGAGCAGTCATGAAACTTGAAAGCAAATCCCCCAATTTTCCTCACTGGCACAAGGTGGTTTTGGGATGCGTCACCTTAACCGGTTTCCTTGCAGAGGAACAGAACTGGAAGCTCTGCCTCGGGTGCACACCAAATTGTTCTAACTGCTAGTGCTTGCTGACAACATTCTGATAACTTCAGTCTGAAGTCAACCCTGAGCATCACGCACATAGAGCCACCTGTTGCAATCCAACTTGCACCCGGTATTTCTTAAAAACACACCATTCCTAGAGATTTTCTGTAATAATTTCTCTCCACTGAGTAGATAAGGGAGACCAGGGTGTCAAGGCTCCTAACCCAGGTGACTTGGTTACATCTCTCCAATTCGGTGAGATCTTGGCACCGCTGAAGCCGAAAGGAGCCTCATGGACCGCAGTAGGAGCAGGTTGCAGGCAGTCTGTGCAGCAACCAATGACTCTGCTGTCCCAAAAAGGAGCTCCAGAGCCAGCTCCTCTACGTGGCAGCACAGAATTCAAACCTCAGGGTCATGAGGGCAACTCTGGGTTTACCTTTTAAAAAGAAACCCTCTAAGTATTTCCTTCAGCAGAATATTTAATCGGGAGTGTAAGTCTGTCAAATGCCATCTCTGACCTCCAAGCTTTTATTGATTACCTGCAAGTCCATTGTGTTGCATTACGCTCACTCAGGCTGCGGGGCAGCGAAGTCAAGAAGAGGCTAAAAAGTCCGATTTTAAAAATAGATAAGAAATAGTCTCATCCTCAAGCTAACAAATGGTGTTACAATTAGCCTCGCAACAGAGGGACGAGAAACACTGAATTCTACTCTACAAGGTGCTGGAAAATTTCACCAAAAGAATCTGAAATTCTGAAACTCCACACAAGACTGAGGGAGACACCAGCCCTTCCCAAAGGAATAAACCGTATCTGTAGAGACTAGTGGGGATTACTGCAATTGCATGTCAACTAATGTGTCCCAAAGTAAAAAGTAATAGCAAGGGGATTTAGACAATATGATTCTGCTACCAGAACCTAAATCCCACCCTCTTCCTAATCAGCTGTAACCCATCGAAGAGAAGGAGAAATGGGAATTGCGACATGGAAATCCTTTCTTGAATTCTTTCGCCAAAGAGAGGAGGTTATTTGGTCCTTGTCCCAAATACACCTTCTTTGTGCACAAATCCCTGGATGCCACTGGAAGCCCCAGTGGTACAGCGACACACTGGGGAAAAAATGTAAAACTCAACTGTCCAGCAGCAAAAAGCAGAAGAAAAATTATATTTTTCAAATTGAATGTGCATGAATTCATTCTGCCTCTTTTTCTCTCTCTGGTTCCCAAGGATTTCCAGGAGACAGAGTCACCTGGAAAAACTCCCCACACTAACATGCAGAGGGAGTTTTTCCTTCCTCCACAGCTGGTCACACCACAACACATTTGCACATGCTGGTGGAAAGCAAGAAGGCAGTAGAGACGGGGGGGAAATATCAACTGGGGCTTCACACGGCCGAAGACAGCATTTGGTAGTGGGTGGGGGGAACAGAGACTGGAGCTGAGAAGTTGGCAGGCACTACCTGTGAGGATCCTAAAGGTGAGCAAGGGAAGCCCGAACTCCCATTTTCCCTGCCCTTCCTTTGAATGGAGAGCCTACCTTTATTTATTTTGGCTGAAAGCTGTGCTGACAGACATCAAACAAGTGAAGACTAAACACTCATTCCCTAAGAGCTGCCTCTTCAGCTGGAGCTACAAGAAGAATTTGAGACTTTTTATCTAAATCCTGGTGAAAAGATGCACGATACCAACTCTTCTTTGTCAGGCCCTGAGAGCTACCTCCCCGTGGGACAGGGGAACACCAGGAACACCTCTGTGTGCCCAGCAAAGCCTCATGGATTAGGGTTGGATACTTTCAGTGGCAGAACTAACAAAAGAAAGGCTGTTGGGAGCCCAAGTCCAGCTCGTGTTTCCTTGTTTGTGGCAGACCTGCAGCAGCCAGCACACGTGTGTAGGGCGATTTGGGAGGAGAGCTGAGCTAAATGCCCCTGAGACAGGAGATGTTGCACAAGTGAGATCAAGGCTTTGCTCTCCTGGTTATTAGCCAAACACAGGAATAAGGAGAGGAAGCAAGGATAGCTCTGCTTTACAAGAGAAGGAGCTGTGGCACGGGCTGCAATAAAAGAACCTCTCAAGGTCACAGAACAGTCCTGTGTCAAAAGCAGAAGAGAAGCCACAGGCCTGGTGCACGGTCACAGCAGAGCCCCAGGCTGAGGCAGCTGCACCACAGCTCCTAATACACCATGCTCTGACTCTGCTTCCCTCTTCTTCCTCCCAGCCCCACATTTTAAACTTTTTAAACCCAACACTCTGATTTAGCAAAAGCCTGGACACATTTTCCCCCTCTTTTATTAAAAAAGAAAAAAAAAAAAAAAAAGAAGAAGAAGAAAAAATGAGGTTCTTGTTAAAGGGAATGGAAGTGATACAGCTGTGGCTGTGATTAACGTAGTTCAGGGTTGAACTGAATATTGCTTCTTCCCTGCAGTATTTTTAATTACGCTCCTGATTTTATATTTGGAGACCGTCATAGACCTGTTCTGGTAAATTGTCAAGCAACCACAAGTCAAATATGTGTTAAATATGAGAATATACTGCCATTTTTATCTGATTTGTGGTTCATTCACACTATGTTATCTACTTTTAATTAAATACCATAAAATACACATGGTCAGCAGTTTGACTTTTCATTTCCTTACAATGTCAGTAATTCAGCTTGATTGTTGCCACCTACCATAGAACTGCATTTTAAAGATGTTACCCCTGCACGGTGCAGATTCAATATCAGAACAATTTAAACTAGTTGCTAAAAATAACTACCACCTACTTAGGAGCAGCTCTGCCTTTAACAGTCACATGCAGATTCATGACTCTTTGCCTGCCTGGCGAGGACGGGCAGCCTTGGGAGGCATTGCAGTGGCCTTGATTTTAGGGGTGGGGGGGTCGGGTTTTGGGTTTGTATGAAATGCTTGTGTCATCTCCACGTTGATTGATAGCCCACCTTGTTCATTAAAGATATGGCTCGGATTTTGCTAGATTACCCCAGGCATTGGAAATAAGAGCCTTCCTACTGGAGGCATGTTATGCGTGGACTTAAAGTTCACCACTTCATTAATAACACTCTTCAGCTGGACATTTTACATGCCTCTCTGATATATGACTGTTTAGGTGCATTTTTTTCCCCCATCCTAATACTCCTTTAAAGGGGAAGGAGTTGGTTTTTTTTTAAGAATTATTTAATTCTTTTACTTCTAGGTTACATTGCCGCACTCCCGAAATTGCCAGATCTCATTAGCCTGGCTGGATTTCTTTGAGAGTAGCTGGGCAATTTGCTTTGACCACTGAAAGCAATTCATTAAAACTAGCAGTGGCTGAGCATCTCTAAGAATGACAGAGCGAACACTGGAGCAGCAGCATCGTGTCAGACCAAGGCAAACCCAGTGACTTGTCTCCCACAGTCACGAAGAGCAGATACCCAGCGAAGAGGAGAACAGAACCAGCCCATACAGTCCTACATCCCTAAACACCCTCCCAGTCTCCGACAATTTGCAGTGCACAGATTTTTCTGAGCCAGAGTGTTTTTGCATAAAGCAGCCCTTGGTAAATTTTTTGTCACGTAAATCTGAGCGGCCACTCTTTAAACACCTGAAAATTTGCAGCATCCACAACTTCCTGCAGAAAGGATTTCCTTGTGTATGCCACATGTGCCACGAAGCAGCAACACTTTGTTTGCCCCGAAGCCTTACTCAATAGCTTTATTTGATGTTTCTTTACTTTGTTCGAGAAGAAACAATGAACCATCTTTCCCTGCTCTTCATCTTGATGCTCGTAGTTATCATTTTACAGCCCCCTGTCATATCCCCTCACTTCTTTTCCCAGCTAAAGAATCCTAGACTATTTTACGATTCTTCATACAAAGCCATTCTCTGACTCTAATCACTCATTTTCCATGCCTTTTCCACTCCTGCTGTGTCTGAAGTGTTGGAACTGAACCAAGTATTCAAGATGTGGGCAAAGCATGGATGTCTAAAGTGCTGAAGAGTGTCTCCTCTTTTGTGTCTCCTCTTTTGTTTTGTATTACTTTACTAATAGCTCCCAACAGTAAGTCAGCCTTTTTTAAAATAAATACTGAGCACTGAGGTGATGCTTTCAAAGCCCAGTGTTACAACCACATCCTTTTTCCCAAGTGACAGTATTCAATGCCATGCTCCTCACCATCAATGCAATGCTGCGACTTCCACCCCACCCCTCTTATATCCACGCTGAATTTCATCTCCCACTCTACTGCTCAGGGACACGGTATGAAAAGGCACTTCCTCGGCTCTTTGCAGTCATCCCTGGCCTTTATTGTCTTGAATAAGTTGGCATTCACCTCCAAACTTGCCATCTTATTGCTCACCCTGGTTTTTCAGCACATTTATGAAAACGCGGGCTGTAGCACAGACCTCTGCAAGGTTCGGGTGGGGAAATGACCTCTCTATTCCTCTCTGTTGTTTCCCATCTTTTCAACAATTATTTATCCATGCAAGAAACTTATGGAGGTTATTTCCTGTAAGACCCTTGGGTGAAGCACTTTTTCAAATGCCTTTGTGAATTCCCTGAGGACCATATCACCCAGATCTCTTTGTTCATTTGCCTGGGGACTCCTTCAAAGGGCTCCTGAAGATTTGTGAGCCTTGTCCTCCCTTTTCATTCTTGAACACAGAACTTCAACATTTTGAAGGATGCCTTCTTGCTTCTAATAATCTGTTTTACCCTATGATTTGTCATGTCAGCTCCCCTTTGGTCTTTCTGAAGTAATTTGAAGAAAAGCAGGTGATGAACATTCCCTCAGAAGTGCTCAAGGGATAGCACTGAGATATTTGTAAGCTATCAACAACTAAGTTACAGAAAATACATGGCGGGGGGAGTATTTTATGCTCCACCAGTGAAAGATCTAATCAGCAGAGTAATTCCCAGGTGTCAGAAGCCCTACACCATCTCCCTTGGCCAACATCTGAAAGCACGTGGTTCAGTTTCCCACACACAGGCAGATCTGGCTTCTGGAATATGTTAACGTGACTGATTGCTTCTGGCAGAATTCAGAGGAGCCTTAATCCGAAGCAGCAGCTACAAGCAGACCAAGGAGAAAGGCCCCAAGCCCCCCATGTCTGCTGCACACAGGCTGGGCAGGTCCCATCCAAGGCTTCCAGACCTTTGGCTTCTCCCTCTGTCTGCCATCAGCAGCGGGAGGAGGTGTCAGCTGGACTTCTGCATCCACTTCTGGGTGCCAAAAGTCAAAGAGGACATCCCACAGCTAAAACTCACATGGGGGAAACATGCTCAGGAGCCCCCATGTGGGCCTCCTGAAGAAACAGGGGTGGTGCTCCTCAAAAAGAGAAACTGAGAGAGGCAGGACAAGAATATCCAAGTGTAGAGAATACTCCTTCCAAGAGGAAGGGAACTGTTTTGTTCTCTCTGCTCATAGTGGGCAGGACAAGAAATCATGGACAGAAAGGGAAAACCTGCTAGGTGCTAGGACATTCTTTTAAGAGTAAAAAATAGTGACTGGAGACTTTTAAGAGTCAATTAGAGAACCATCTGTTAAAAATTAAATAGATATAATAAGTCTTGTTTGGATCAGTTGATCTCTTGATACCCCTTCCAGTTCTCTAAGATTTGTATTCCAAATCCAATTGATTTGTATAGCCTTTGAATCAAACCCTTAGAAAACGGTTATTGTCAACACATACACATCAAAAAAGAGGGGAAAATCCCTATTCTTATTCAGTATATTTCACTGAAGATACAAAATAAAGAGTTTCCAGTGAAGGAGGACAAGCCAAGGAGTTGGAACTGTGTTACAGAAAAAGGAGAAGTTTAAAGCACGTTCTTAATCCATGAAGAAGCACCTTCTGTGTCTGAATAGTCATATGATCTGAACAGGGGACTTGTTCAGCTTTCAGGAAAAGGCAGATGTGGGGAAAAACCCTCTCAAATGCATAAAAGAAGAAGAGGGTAATCTTGCTCTGATTTTTAGATTATCGTGGAATATGTACAAAACCCAGAAACAGACTGTCTGAGGAAACCTGAACTTTCTCCACATAACTGGTTAGAATGCACTTCTCTCATATTGAATGAAGCAGAAGCCCTTGTTCCATGATGAGAAAACAAATGAGCAGATTAAAAAATGTCACATTAGCTAACCCCTCTGTAGCTTCATAAGCCTGGAAGGCCTCATCTGTAGTACCTGGAGGTGACATTTACCAAATACTCATTTATGATTATGAATCATTTTCTCTAAAGGGAAAAAAAAATTAAGATTTCTCAAAAAAACCAAAAAATTGGCAGTCCTAAAAGATTGTGACAAGTCAGCCTAGCTTGTCTGGTATGTAACTCTACCCAGCATCTCTTCTGTAAATAATTGAAGCCAGATCTCTCTCTCTAAATAAGAACAGTGAGTAACATCTAAAAAGGAAAAGAGGGTTTCATTGCATTTGGTGGCTGTTGCAACAGATTGTGCTGTGGGGTGATATCAGAGGATAAGAGGCAGCAGTTTGGAATTGGTGTCGAGAACCTCAGTGTTGCACAATGCACCACGAGGTGTTTCCTCCTCCCCACAGAGCTCTCACACTTTCCTGACAGCTCAGGAGTCACCTGGGGCAGGGGCTGAGATTCTCTCAAACTTTATCGGGGCAGTAAAGGAAAATGCTTTGGAATATTTAAAAGGCTGAAGATTAAGGGAAGACAAACAAGGTAAAGACAATGAGAATGTGCTAGTTGAGAACAGGAGTGTCAGTGAGGAAAGCATCTTGGAAATATGGCAGAGGTCTAAAAGCTAGGACAGTTTAGCTACAATTTTCAGTCTTCCAGTGATTTTAAAAAGGTTTTCTGACCCTCAGGCTCTTTATTTCTAACCTAGGAATAACAAATTTTTACATATCTAGTAAATTTCATGAAGTTTGATTAATCAACACGAGCAAAATACTTTCCTGAGAGATGCCATGGAAGGTCAAACTAATGTCAGGTCATGGCAAATCTGTATTTGAAAAATGACTTTTGCTATAGGTATTCCTATTTACTGAAAACACCACTAATTAGGTTTGTCATGAGCTGAAAAGAAAATATGTTTGTAAAAGGATTACAAAGGAGATCATGAGGCAATCCCAAGATGCTAACAGTGAGTTTGACATTCAGGACCAAACACAGCCCAGGCACAATTGGTGTAACTACACCCAAATTAAAAGGAGAGAATTTAACCCCAAGATGAGAAAAATCAAGCTGGATTTGAAAAAAGAAGGGATTTATGGTAATGGGGAATACTGCCTCCCTAGGCTATATCACCTAAACTATGACTAACCTGGGAAAAAGAGAAATGAGTCTGTTGTAGCCAGGGTGCAGAAGATGGAGGGGCTTTCCTGCTAATCCAATGCTTCCCAGGATTATTTTAATCTCCAGAACTTGTTTAATGCCAGCTCATCCCTCTGTAGGAGTTCCATTTCCAGGTGTCCTTAGCTGGAGCCTGCTAGCTCTCTCTGACTAATCACTGTCAGTGCTGGAGGCCTGCTCCAGGGAGGGCTGGAGGAACCAGGGCTCCTGAAACGTGTCCTGCGGGCAGGTTATTGCCATCTCCTCTTCCCAAACCACACCTTAGCTGCGGGTTTAAAACGAGTGTAACGGGGCATGGTAGGGAGAAGCTTGAACTGCTGCTTTAAAGATGAGATGAGACAGAGAGAAAAAGATTCTGTGGCTACTGCCCAAAAATTATTAAGATAATGATTAAACTAAAAAATGCAAATACACAAGATGTTTTGTGCTGCTAGGCAAGACCAGAACTGATATTAAAATGTCTTGTGAACATTATAATATGTTCAGAGCAGGGGGGTAGAAGACACAGAGGAAAACAGAAGAGAAGCCATATGGTCATAGCCGGTGGTCAATGGAAAAAAACAAACCCAAATGAGAAAGTGCAGAAAGAGAAATACAAAGTTTGGGGGAGAAATGTTTATCATCCCACCTCTCTTGTGCACTCGCACAGTGAATTCTGGGCTGATGCCCCACCATGTTCAGAACTTCCACCTGAAGCCAAATATAAGAACTCTCAGAGGTGTATTCCTTAAGCAGGGATCAATGGAAAGGGTTTTTTTTTTCCTAAGCAGAGGAATAATTACAATCCTAAAAGTAAATCGTGACACTTCTGAGAATCTGTGATTCAACTGTGCTGCTGGAGCTGGCATGTTCCATGGTAATCTGAACCACTAGGAAGGTACACTTCCACCTCAACATTTGAACCCTCCTCAGGCGCCACCACCACCCCAAAATCTGGGCAAGATTAGGGATAAGTAGGAAATGGCTCGTTCAACGAACAGCACTTCAAAACCTGAGAAAACCAAATGTTCCCTGTTGCCTCACCTCTCAGGTCTTAAACCCACCTTAATTTTCTATAGAGTAACAACCTCTATTCCTGCTTCGTGTGAGGAAACAAGATTTGGGGGGGGGGAGAGAACTAATTTTATGTCAGAGCAAATTAAGACGATGTAATTGACTGCGGAGAGGGCAGCAGCCGCTTGCATTCCCAGCTGCAGACACATTAAAGATTTACACACTCAGTGTCTGTCACACAGGAACTATTAGGGGTAGCGGGAACAATCCTTTCCCGTGCTTGCCCCAAAAGCAATCCTGGTAAGGATATGTCACAAATATGGCTGCACATCACCCTCACCACGGGCCAGCGGGTACCTGAGCAGCACACCACATGTGTATGCATGACTGAAGATGCATAGCATGACATTTATTAACCATGCACATAATTAAAATCCTTTAAAAACGTCCTCAGAACAAAAATAACATATCTTGAATTCCACGGGACTGCCCAGGCTGCCATCCTCAATAACTTTCGTTGCAGAGAGCTACACAGCTAAATCGCTGGTGTGGAAGCAGCACTCCAGGGACCGGTCTCGTATCAGCCCATCTGCCTAATCAGCAACGAAGCACCGCAGCTCCACGAGCGCATTAAGACAGCCCAGCACGCGTGGGATGAGATGGGGAACATGATCAGGACATGGATCCAGGCTAAGCCCAGCCTGCTGCTGCTGGCTAACCCCACACCCAGACCCGGGGCGAGCAGTGCAGAAATAGTTGCCACTGCATCGGTGCCAACACCAAAGCCTCGCTCGAGAGAGGAGTCACCACTGCTCACACGTGAATGCTGTGAGAAGAGGAGATTCAGAAGTTCAGTCTTGCTGTCATATGAGCTGCTTCTTTTCCATGAACAGTCTGGAACTGTACTTGCAAGGTACATTTTTTTATAACTTAATTACATCATCCACTGAGCCCCCATCAGCTCAGTTTTGAGCTCCAACCTGACTTTCCCCCAGTGTTTCTTTTTTCTCTCTACTGTGCCCCTCTGATCACTCTTACCCAAATTATCATCTTTGTAAAACTTCTCCTATAATTGCTCCAGGAGAGAGACATTGCTACTGGCCTGTCCACAGAGAACTCTGTGCTCCAGCCAGACTCCAGTGGTGTATTAATAGAATAACTGAAAGTGGGTTAGGGCAACGAGTGATTCCCAACAAGGCAGCCCACCGGCTTTGTACCACTGGCAACAACAACTCCTTCACAGTGCTACAAATCTAAAATTAGAGGAGAGGGAAAAGGCCTAAGGAATAACCTACCTTCCACACTACAGACAGATATCCTGCTTGGAACCACGTAAGGACATCAGGCATTCAAAGCTGCCTTCTTCTGGGACAGTTATCTGTAATGCTGTCTGAGAAAGAAAAAGTTGTAGAAGAGGTATAAATGTATACATCCATCAATACCTCCTCACATATCATCAACTCTCCTGGATATCTTAAATTCAGAGACAATATTTCTGCATCAAGCTTGCATCACAGACAAAGAGCTGACAAGCACAGAAGTAACCAAAGTAATGCATGAATTTGTAAGATGTTTTGAATTTTGAAAGTTTTTCCCTCTTCCCCAAGTGAAACAGATTCAAAATAGCATCAAACTTGTACCTCGTGCTTGATCAAAACATCAGTGACTGAGGTTTCATGAGACTTTCCAAAGAGGAGGAACAGGCAAGAGAAGTGCTGTAAGTGGCTTGCGAAGCATTGCTGAAAAGCAGGTGGAGATTTGGGGCACAGAGAAGAAACCGGAGCGAGGATATGGTGTGCTGGAAAGCAGGGCAGAGGGTGGAGGAAGCAGGACAACGCCTGGATGCTTTTCTAACAGCTGTAGCTTGAGTAACGTGGTGGTCATCCAGCTAACGTGGACCAAAGGCAAACACCTGGCAACATCCACTGAGGTCACGCAGCTTCTGTGGGCTCAGTGCATGAGACAGGAGAGGTGTCATCAGCCCTCTAGACAGATTCCCTCTCCCTGAATATTTCTCACCTTTCCAGCCCAGTCCCACTGCCAGTTTGCCATCACAACCCCCCACGCTGAATTTGTTAGGACCAGGACACACCACCACGTAACCTTGACTGGCCTGCAGCACCATCACCAGCTTCCCAAAGCAAGACCTTCCCACAGGCAGCTAGTACACATCTCAAAGTATCTGTTGAGTTAGCATCATCTGAATTCATTCCACTGGAAGTGCCCCCTGCACCCCAGCCAACTCCATTACTGCTGGGGAGCGAAGCTTTTGGCTGTCATGTATCTTTCAGAGTGAGTTAGCGAGGCCGCGCGTTTAATTCCCAGCTCGGCTCGCGTTTCCTCTCCAGCATCCGCACACCTCCGAGCCCTGCACTACAGCACTGCCACCAGCTCCAAGGAATACGGAGATGCTGCTGCTGCTGCTGCTGAGTGGATCTGTTTATATCCGTAAAAATTAGTGTTGCAGCTCCACCTAACTTAAACAGTTTTGCTTAGGAAATTACAGCGTGGCATTCGGCCGGCTGTTTAGAGCACGGCGGAGTAAGTGGGTATTGGCAGCGTGGTTTTAATTAAGCAGGTAAAGCCTAGATTACGCTGCATCAAATGGAGAGTGTTTCTTTAATTCGGTATTGTTGCTCTCCTCAGCCAGGGCACAAGGGGTTGGCCTTAAAATCCTTGTAACTAAAAAGCCAGTCTCATGACCAACTACATAATTGATTAAACACAACTGTGGACTACCATTATCGGGAAGTGCAATTTTCCCGGTGTCGCTTCGAGTCTGAAATACCTCAAGGGTAATTACAGCCCGAGATGCAACACAGAAGGCTTTGAAGTAGGGAAAGAAAAGATTAGGGTGGCTGAGACGGTCTGCGCCTGTTCATTTGTCCTTCACGGCAAAGACGCTTAAGCCGCGGCGGAGCGGTGCCCCGCCAGCCCCGGCGGTCGCGGGCAGCGCCGCGGGTCACGCCGAAAGCACCGAGGAGACGCGGCCCCTTCCCTCGGCCGCCCTAATGAAAGTTTCATGCAGCTGTGCTCCTCTTTGGCTCGGATTTGCCATGCCTCGCTGCCCGCCGCCGGGCTGACCACTCACGGCGGCCAGGAGTGCACTTGCTCTGACCAGCTAAATTATTTACCCCAGGAACAATTATATAACACGACACGCCGGGCTTTAAAAAAAAGGGACCCTCTTTGGCCTCTGAAAAAAGAGGCACTAAAACTAATTCAGAAATGAAGAGATCCAGTTTTTTATTTCTAATTAATGACAGGTTAGAAGTAGAAACCGCTATTAGTGACAGAACATAACAAGGAACCCAAACCGGCATTGTTAAGAGGGCTATTTAAAGAAATGTTAATGAATTGAATCTGAAGTTCTTCTTAGTCAAGCAGGAAACAACTAATGGTTTCAAGAGGAAAAGTGAAGCATTATTAAATGCTGTATATTTATTATGTCAGTGACCAGTTTGCCAGAGGCTTTGAGGTGAGAAGGGAAGTTCAAATCCTTTCCACTGCATTTACAGCTACGGAAAGGTAAATTCATGGGCTTCCTCACATACCACACAAAGTCTTAGTAATTTGTTTGGATTAATAGCATATTGTAGAAGCATAACACTCACACTTTAAAACTAACAAATTCAGCGAGAGCACAGAATTATCATTTAACCATTACTGTCTTCATAAAAACAAGTGCTCTTAATGCTTTGCAGTACATCTTTAAAGTGCTTTAAAAGCCAACAGCTAATTTATCCTGCCACAACCTACCTCGTGGTAGGCAGGGATTGTTATCTCCCCTCTGCAGTTGAATGAACAACGGGGAGTTAAGTGACTTGCCCGGGGCCACAGAGAAAGTCGGTGTCGGCTCTGGGTGCAAAACTCTTGAGCTCTTGGGGTGTGTGACCGGTCCAAGCAGATTTTTGGGTAACTCGTTCACGGTATGGTACTAATTAAGGAGTCTTTGAGGATTTTTTTTTTGTCTTTCATAACTAGTTTTTTTCAGGTTTTGACAGATCGGTATCTTTCTCCTCTGAACCACTGCAGAATTAAGAGTTTTTGGATGGTCCTGCTTGTCCATCCCGGCTCTGTACAATGTTAGAACTGTCCTGCACACAGACCCAAGGGATCCCCTCTAGCATTGACAGAAGGTCTCATCAGGAGAGAACACAAAACTTTTGGAACTTCGTGTGCTTTGGAGCAACATGTGTGCCCTGCACAGGGCAAACGGCACCCCAAAAACTGAAAAGGAGGTCAAAGGCCCCCACGTGGCCCTGAAGGGGAATCAAGGAGTGAGAAGTGCCCAGTACACACCCCAGACTGAGGCTTGAGCAGTGGTTGCCACTGCTTGTTCCTGGAAGCAGTGCTGGTTTGGAACCACCTTTGCCTTCCACGATGCCTAGGGAGCATTTTTTATGTAGGACTGCTCAAGGTGGCAGCGATCATTAAATGTCTCCAAGAATCCACTTCTGAGGCTGACCATTATCACACACCATCTCTAGAGGATAAAAGCATTATTTTGGAGGTCATCACTCAGGGATTGCCCTGCTGCCCAGGCAGACCCCTGCCAAACACAACCCCAGCGTTAAAGCACACAGTGTTGAGCTAACCACCCAAACATTAGCTAACAAAGCTCTGGCTGCGGGCAGCCCACAAACAGAATGGACAAACGAGTCCCGACACCACGGCACAGCACTGAAAAGAGCTGCCTGGCAATTCCCGTCCTCTCACCCCAGGTCTGGGTGGATGAGGTGGGCAGAGGATCTGCTCCACAGAGGTAGTCCTGAAGAGGAGCACGTCAGCAGATCGGGTTTACAGCTGGACTGAAAAGCCACTTTGATTTATCCCTGCACACAGCACCCTCCCTCCCCTATTCTCAGGTGCACCGAACGCAGTTCAGACCCCAAGAGGAAAGCCCTAAGGACCGTAACTGCCCCGCCTTTCCCAGGTACATTATCTCTGGCATTCACAGATGTACAAGATGGATGATTCCTACCTGCTTCGACATATGCAAAAGCTCTGACAGTGCCAGGTCCTGGAGGCTGGGGAGAAACTCTGCTCTACCCTTTGCAGCAGCAGAGCACACGCAGCTGAGCTGACTCCTCACCACAAACACGGGACACTTGTGGGTTTAGTACTGAAAGGCCCAACCTCTGCAGCCAGCCCAGGTATCTTTATCCAAATCAGACTTAATTTGACACTCAGTGCTATCTCAGTGCCCCAGGTACATCTGGTGGATCACAGAGCACACCTCGTGCCTGCCAGGTTTTCGTATTTCTGCACAGAGGAACCTGCGGTTGGTATCAGCGACAGGAATTTCAAAGAGTGCAGAGGAGGAAACAGCAGAGATGAAAAAATGGACATTATTTTCCCTCCAAAGCTGGTATGAAGCTTTGTAGCTAACAGCATCCAAGAAAAAGAAAAAGCAGATACATTGTAAGCTGAGTGTCCATGAAATGTGAATCATTAAAAAATATTCGCTTTTCTTGCAATGGCATGTTTTAATCACACCCTATTCCTCAGCTGTACTTGACTCTTCAGTAGGACTGTTCTACTGAACTCGTGCTATTTTTTCAACTACTAAAAAACAAAAGCCAAACTTGGTGTATTAAACCTTCTGTTAACATTATTCTGGAGGTCAAACCCAGCTCCCAAATAAACATTTGCTGGATTTTATTTATTTCCACCAGATTTTATATTAAATAAGTGTGCACATATCCGCTACTGTTTAACATCCAAAAACCAAAATTATCTCCACACTTAGACCTATGAAACCATTATACCTGGAGTTCCACTGAAAAAAGCATATTTAAATCTCTGCAACCACACATAATTTTCCTTGCAGGCAAGGAACAATCATCTAGAATTAAGCAAATATACTATACCCATAGCAACCCAATTTTTGGATTTCAGGTAATACCAGTGATTGTTTAATCATGTGTATTTCCCAAATATCTTTAAACTAAGGATTTGAATCTCTCTTCCTAGGCTTCCTAGCTCGGTCCTGTACAAGGAAAGTGATTTTTATGAAAAAGGATACAAACGATGCTCTAACTTAATAGCAGACATGCACAATCATTTGAAATGCTGTCTAATTAAAGTGTTAACTTTCTATAGAGAGCTGATGTTTGCTCAGAAGAGAGGTAAAGCCATGATGTTTGCAGATATCATTTCAGTTGTATTGCTTCCAGGGAGTATTTTATTTGTACAAACCTAGAATCCTTCTCTACTCCATGTAAAAAATAGATTAGTCCCTTGATAGCTTTGAAAGTCATATCACTCACAAGAAAATTAATAATGCATTACAGAGTATATAAATTTTAAAAATTAGAGGAAGTAGGTTGTAATGGTCCGAAGACCACTGTCCATCCCCGTTCACATCCAGCTTTCACAGAGAGTTTAACATCTTCCCCTCTGACAGCACAAAAAGGTAGAAGCACAATTATTTCTGACAACTCCCCATTAAGCCCTCGGTGTCCCCGGCCGTCCCACGGATGCAGCGGAGCGGAGCTGCGGCTCCAAGACAAAAGCTCTGAGCGGCAGAGGGGAGGGGAAGGCAGTGTCCAGGCAGCTGCTCCTTGGTGGCTCTGGTCCCCGCTCTGACCCCCTAATTTAGAAGATGATCCCAAACCTCTCTCCTAAGGGCGTTGCAGTGCAGCCCACTGTGCAGTGCCAAACCCCGGCTGACAGGACTGCCCCCCTCAGCCTCCTTAGAGCAGAGGTTCCTTCTTTCAGGGTTCTGGCAGCCAACAGGATTTGGGAATTTGCTGCGCCATAATAATGAAGAAGCACTGAGCCTGAGCAGACTTTGGTACATAGTATTTCTATGGCAATTGCTTCAACTCATCAACGGTTAAAGGGTGTTTCAAAAGAAAACAAAGAGAAAATAGAAGAGAATGGACATTGGGTGGATAAATACACCGTGCACTGAGGAAGGAAAGCAAAGCAGACAGGATACTGTATGCAGCTCAGCCTTGTAGCAAGGTTTGCTCTAGAAAGAGCAAGGGAAAAAGGTGCTCGATGTTGGAAGCAATAGAACTGGTGGTTTGCACTGTGTAATTAAAGTGTGCAACCTCTCTTTCCAAAAGTTTCCATGAAAAGTCTGCTAATTAAATGGGCAGGGTACTCAGTGAGGAAGCAGAAAGGAGGGAAAGAACCCAGCCCCTCTGTTGTTTTGGTGAGGGGCACAGAGAGCCACTGTGATCCTGAAGGCACCAAAGGAGTTTCAGTGTGTTTCCAGATAGCACAAAGCTCAGCCTCCCCTGCCTTTTGCTTAGAGCCATCGCTCTGAGGGTGACCTGGAAACACGTTTCCAGAACCACCATGGCAGGTTGTTGTGACACCAGCACTAAATGCAGTCTTTGTCAGCAGCAGGAAGAATATGGCAATGCAAACCTGGGCATTTTATCTTCCTAAAGTCCAAACTGGTCACTGTTCCTTCTGGGTGTGGGGGGCAGAGTGACTGGGAGGAAAGCCTTCCACCTGCCTCCTTCCTCGGACAGCAGCGAGCTCAGTCAGTCTTCAGGTGCCACCTGAAGACATCAGCAATGCCAGCAGAGTCTCCAGAGGCGTCAAGACTCCCCACCTCATTTCTAAAACACACAGCAACACGGACATTTCCTTTGCAGCTGCTACAAATACTCAGAAAAATAACAGGGGCTGGCTTTTATACGACTGCCACACACACACACACAAAAGAAACCCACTCTACCACATGTAATCACTCCCTCTGAGAAAACAAGTTGCTACGGGTTGTGCAGAGCTTCCCGAGCGCACGGGATAATGAGGGAACAGAATATATGCCATGGGAGTTCAAATCTGAGTTTACCAGCACAACGCTACTCAAAAATTTTGAAATTCACTGCAAAATGCTACCTGGAGTTTTTGTGGCATCCAGAGCAACCTTAACAATACCTTCTTAATCTCTCACCAAGAAAATAAAAACAGCACAGATCAGAAATAAAAGGTGTGCAGCAACTTGCTAGTGCAACTTATATGGCTGTGCTCTTTTGTGCTGAATATTGGCTTTATGCACAACTTCAGCAGGCACGCAGAGCTGTGGAAGCCAGCACGAGGAAATGCTGGGGGGCTGCAGCCACGTCCAGCAGCCAACAGGTCCCGGGTCCATGCGTGGGTGATGCCATAAAGAGGAGGGGACAGTCCTGAAGGAAACCTGGTGGCATCCTGAAATTACTCTCCTGTTTTGCACAAGGAGAGGAATAACCCAGACAGAAAACAACTCACGGCTGGGTTGTGCTGAGATCCAGCAAAGGTGGGCAGGAAGAGCTGCTCTGGCCCTGGCCAACATCCAGGGAAGCAGAGCACCGCTCTCCTCAGCCCTCTGCACAGAGATGAAGCTGAGGATACCATGAACAGCTCTGAAAAAAACAGTTTTAAAGCCAAACGCTGCATATAAAATAGAAATGAAGAGAAATTAATCACATGAGTCAATCTATTGATTGATTCTAATATCAGAGCAGGATAGCTGTGATTTTAATGCATTCCTTAAATATAAACATGCCTGTTTCTTTGCTCCTAAAAAGGTCTTATTTTCTGTTTGTATTCCTTCTAACTCACTGTTCCTTTGACTGTGCAGCACAATGTTGCAGTTAGAGCTGTCAAGCATCCTGGAGTCATAAGTATTTTTAAGACCCCTCATTAACAAACAAGCTTCCAATCTCAATATGTGTTATCAAAATGAGATCTTTTCTCAATAGTTGACAATTATGTATTATACAGTTACAAGTTTACAATTGGTGACACCATATTGTTAGATTTTGGTCCTGACTTTTAACAATGTGCTGCCTAATTACATTTTGTATTATATTCTGAATGTATAGGAGTATTTTACTCGTGGCCCCACTTTATTCTGCAATTTGTTTCTCAATAAATGCAAAATAATAAAAGCCCAAATCCTAGTGCGTGGAGTATTTTTATTGACCCGAGTGTTCTGCTAGTAAACACAACTTTGATGGTTTCATGAGTGAAAGTTTATTAGGCTGTGTTAGTTTTAAAATACAATTGCCAGGGGACTGATGTTGAAATCATTTCTTGCAAGACAAACTCGATTTTGGATGCTTTCCCAGCCCAAGCACCACAAGGAAAGCAAAATGGCTATCCAGACACATGACATTTTGCATTCATTCTTGCAGTGGCAAATGTTTAAACATTTTAATGCTGTCTGCCACTTAGAAAGAAAACAAAAAAAACCAGCTGTGAAAGACCTGCTCCCTGTTTGGTCTCTTCAGGATAGTCCTCACAAATAAGAGGCCAAATACCCTCCTTATATGTCCACCCAACTGGTAGATACCCGTCTGCCCATCACAACAGTGACTGGAGAGTGACTTGTCTACTGCCTTGAGCTGCTTCATATTTTTTAATTAATTAATTTTCACTCAGTTTTATGAAGCCACCCCCAGACTTCATCTCGGAGAGTTGGAGAATTAGGTCCAAATGGTCCTGCCCACCCTAAAATTCGTGACCCAGCCCAAGGACAGTTGAGGGGCTATTTCCAGCATTACTGGAAGGGCCTCTCCTGAAAAGCCACAACATCAGCCAACCACACATTTCAGATCTGGCAGCACATTTAGGGAAGTGCCACTTCCCAGGAGTCCTCGGGGGGAAATAGGAAGCGGGGACTCATTGCAGGGGGAACACAATGGAGCTGTTTTGAAATACCTTCTGTTCCCCAGATCCCTGAGCTGCCAACAATAACCTGACCCCAGGCAGCTTTTAGAAACAGCACCCTGTGGTCTTATAAACCTGCATTTTAAGCAGCCAGGAGAAACCCTCCCCCTTGCCCCATAGAGCCACAAGGTCACATGAACACCCAAAGTTTTAGCTCTTCTCTCTGCCAACAACAGAACCAGACTTGCTGGTACCAGGACACAGATCCACACAGGCAACACCTCCGTGAGCTCCTCACCGAGCCAGCACCCATCCCACAGGACCTCTCCTCCTCCTCTCTTACCTTGAGGTGAGCCATGGCTGGTGCAACACCTTTGCTAAAGGTTCCCAGGTGTTCGCAAGGCCCCTTGAAATAAGGTTTGGGAGATTGTTAGGAGAGCATTCACTCGTAGGGGGGAAGATCATCACCGAGGGAGGCAGGAGCAAGAGCTGTGCCATTCCCCTGCCCACACACCATATTGTCTTCCTCCAGCAAAGCTACTCCAGAGGCTTTCTCTGATGCCAAACAACACGAGCGAGGAGGGCAAAAAAAAACTAAAAAAATGCAGCCTCGTGAAAATGTCCTGCCTGTTCATTTCCACAAGCGCTAGCGAGACGTTCTCTAAAATCATACACATGTAAAAAGATCTAGAGGTTGCTGGTTAGTTTGTCATACATTTTTATAGGCTTTTCTGAATGGTTTTAGATTTGACATAGTAACTGACTGTTACTAGAAATAAACTGTAAGTCAATTCCATGCTTCCATAATTCACTGCCCAGGGTTGTTCAAAAAGATTTAGTGATACTTGTGATAGACAGCAAGCCTCTTGATGTTTTCATTTTCACTTAGTGCCTGTAATTCCTCAAACTTGCTGACCTCTACAGAACAGGATGGAAAAGGGCTCCAAAACTTCTTTGAAGGCACTCACCAAAACATCTGAAACACTCTCATTTTGCTTCTTTTCTTTCCAGGGCACAAACAACAATATGGGAATAAAAGGATTGCTGTTGTTTTTAAGAAGGTGCCCGCTATTAGTATCTCCATGGCGGATCGTGTGGTTTTAATCATTTACAATGCAAGAAGTTAACCCTCCCCCAAACCAAAAATGTATTTTTGTGCCTCAGAATGTCAGTTCTCCTGACAGCTGCATGTTGATATTTCTCTGACCGAGTGCCTTCATTTTGAACTTTAACCTTTCTATAGACATTTTCCTCCTCTTTCCAAAAGTTAGCAGATAAATTTTAAAGGCTCCAGGTCTGGATGTAAAGACGCACAAACAGATGTGTGCCTGTGGGGTGTGCAACCAGGAATGCTGGTTAGATGGGGCTAACAAACATTTGAACACTCAAATGTTTAAGGTACACTCGCATTCCTGGTGACTGTGCATGAAACCCACGCGGGGGGCAGTGCACATTCCTGCTCGGGAAGCTGATGGCCATGAACTATTTAACTGTAACAGTAGGAAGAGGGAACAAGCAAAACTGCTGTTGCGGCTCCTCTTAATGCAGGGTTCCCGGGACAAAATCACCTTGATAGTATCAGCACGGATCTGTCATTACGATTTAATTACCAACAACAGGCCACTGACATTTGAAACTGTTTATCAGATTCCGATCCTGAAGGTGGCCCGGAGGCCACCTCTCCTTCCCCCGGAGGGTAATTTTTCCCTCGGCAGAAAACACCGTATGGTGAGCGCTGGGCTGGCACCGCACCTGGAAACACGGCCCCTTGTTCTCTTGGCACGAGTGGAGAGACCTTCCCAGCGGTGCCCAACACCACCGTGGGCTGTGGCCTTACCACTGCCACGGAGCAGATGGGAAGCAGCCAGGACCTGTGCCTGAGCTGGGTTAATTTGGGAATAACCAAAAAACAAAGCCTGGCAGCCTGGCTCCCAAGACAGGGCATAGCGACAACAAGAAACGGAGCCTTCCTGGGGTGTTTTTAAACAGCCTGATGATTTTAACCAAACTGGATGGAAGCACCTCCAGCAAAACCTGACCCTGAGGTGTTTGCAGCGGGGACCATTCTAAAAGTTACAGGTATTTCACAACAGAGTGAACATGATTCAGCTTTGTCCTGTGCAGCCCTCTGCAGCTGGGACTCACATAAATTATATCCTAAAAGTCTTTGCAGACCTAAAAAAAACCCCAAAAAACCAAAAACAAACAAACACCCCACCCCCAAAAAAACCCACCAAAAAACCAAACAACAACGACAAAACCAACAAAAAAAACCACCAAAACCACAAAAAAACCCCCACACCAAACCCAAACACACCCCACAAAGAAAATTACTTGGAACCAAAACAAGAAAGGGAAAAAAAAAAGAATTATAGGAATTGCATTCATATATTTAAATTCATTTATGCATCCAGTTATTAAACAAGAAGCTGGAAAGATGGTAAGGAAAAAACTCAGTTTTGGGCTTTGCATGAACTTCAGCATCAGAGAGATGATTCTCCTCTATTCCTTTTCTTCTGTGCATTAACTATTTAACATTATTTTATTTTTCCTCTTTTAGAAAAAGAGAGAAGGAGGTTGCAGGTTTTGCACACCCAGCAGAGCCGGCAGAGATCTTTCACAACCTGTCTAGCAAGCCAGTGGCTTGCTAAAAATCAATCAGCTAACAGAAGCCAGCACTGCTGACTCACAGCCATTAGCTTTTATTTGGACATTTTCACATTTTGTCTAAAATTTACTTTTGGTCTAGAAGGTTTACACCAAACACCTCCATCTACTCAGACTTGGATGAACCTTGAGAGTCCCTTCCAACCCGGGATATTCTAGGATTCTCTCACACTCACCTGCAGAGAAACCCAGGAGAAAAGGTCATTTGTGACTCAGAAAAAATGAGGGAAGGAATAAATTGCAAAAAGGTGCACTGGAAGCTAATGTGCCTCTTGCACTTTTAGCTGGAGTGCAGGAAAAGCCCCTACGCACACAGACACATAAACACAACGTACATTTTTTATGAATCAGGCCCTTAGTTTTAATTGCTTCTTACTATATAGGCCAATTAAGGATGAGTTGGCAGGATGAGGATCTTTCCCAGCTCATTTGAAGCTAGGAGAGGTGGAGTTTGCTTTGCTGGAGGCTCCCATTCACACGCTTGGCCAAAAAAATGGGAATGTCATTAAGCATCTCTAGTAAAAACCCTCATTCTATGTAGGTAGAAAAGTAAAAGCAGGAGACCCAAAAGCTTCCATTTGACCCCATCTCTCACTTTCAAATAAAATCAATTACAGCATCTCTGCTTGTCTGAGCTTTCAAAGATAAATACCAATAAATACAGATCCAGAACTGCACCTAGAGAAAGTCTTAGGTATGCATGTCCTCCGAGAGCTCCCCTCCTTTTATCTGTGATTGATCCTCTTCACCTTCGGAGTGTGTCGAGGTCAGAGCTTAGTTAAGAATTCCTTTTAAAACATATTATAGACACTTTTCAATATACGCCGTGCATTTTGCAATGCAATGGATGATTACAGAATCACAAACCCAAAGCACATTAATTGTGGAAGCAATCAGCCTAAGTAGTGAGTATGTAGAGCCTACAGATGTCGTATGGGTAAGGAAGCATCTTCCACATTAAGAGACCATTTTTTTGTTGTGTTTTGGAGTTTTTTTACGACCACGTTAAGCATTTTCAAACAAACATAATTAGCAATGAGGACTGAAATGGGCTGGCAAACGCTGCGCTGGAGTCAGACAGTGCCTTGTGACATTCCCTGTGGCTGGATGTAGGAGAACTCTGCTCTCTGCTACTGTAGTAGCAGTGAAGGATTTTACTGCAGGGAACGGGAATGGGTGTTAGATTGCCCTGCTGCAGGTGAGGAGCTCCTTTGGCCTGGGTGCCCACCCCATAAATCCCTATTAATGGCAAACCATCAAACCGGATGGCAAAAGGTTATTGAGCCACAGCCAGGCTGGGCCAAGAGCGAGCACAAGCCCCAGCCCACACCATCACTACGGGGTTTTTTTAGCAAAAACCAACATTCTGCACGAGAGGAAAGGTTAAAAAAGTGCACATTCAAGCCAAATTGGAGTTTAGCAAGCAAGTGGCCAGCACTGCGTTGGCGGGAATAAAGGGGTCTCACCTGCTATTGCAAGGGGTATTTTAATCTGAATTTTCCAGAAACGGAGAGTAAAAGATCTTTGCAATCCCCTCCAGTCTCCATATCTGTGCATCTAAGAGTCTGAAGAGCTTCCAGCCTGATTTTCCAAAACATCTACAGCTCCCGGGGAAGTCAAGGTAAATAGCATGGGTGGCACCTCCAAAGCAGGCCCCAGGTCTGATCCAGCCCACTGCTCTGCTGCTGCATTCACTCGGGAATGACAAAGAAAATGAAAACTTGATAAAGAAAATGAAAACCTGGCAAAAGTGAACTGTGGAATCCTAAAAAAAAAAAAAAAAAAAAAAAA
>VZTA01004933.1:113082-144693 GCA_013398855.1 Mohoua ochrocephala | reverse complement strand
AAAAAAAAAAAAAAAAAATTGGAAAAAACCTTCCAGCTCATGATAAACATTATAATGAAGCCTCTAATTTTCCTAATGAAAGTATTATCTATCAAGATAAAAGTAAAATGATTTATTAGATTTTCAAACATCATAGAAATAAAACAGTAAATCAGTCCAGGCAGTAATTATTCCATCTCAACTTGAAGCCATTAACTCTTTGCCTGCTGTAAAGACCTCCTAACTACTCTTTTTAATTCCATAACCCTGTGAAATAGCTTTATATAATCCAATACTAAACAACAATTACTACTGACTTGAACAGGAGTTGAAATACTTTCTTCAAAATGTGGTGAACTGATGAGAAGAGGAAGCCCAAGAACCTGTCTGGGAGGGCTAAAATGCTCTTTAAAAAAAAAAAAACAACCTGAAATTAGAAACTTGTGAAACTCTGAGGAGGGCACCTGGTCACTGCCAGCTCTGCTCCTCATCTCTCCCACCTCTGTTCCCCTGCACTCATCCTGCTCTGGCAAAAATCAACCTGCTATGTTCACTGTGATTTTAAATGCTGCAGTTCTCCATCAGCTTCTCTCTTATTAAAGCACAGAATATACTGCTTGTTGCTACACAAAGTGTCCCCCCACCCCCCTTTCTCTCTCTCACTAATGGCTCTTTTCATGATCTGCAGCAAGGATCATTTAATCTGTGAAGAATGGAAATTTCAGTGTTTGTATATCGTCAGTTATTACCTTTTATTTCTAAATTGTGTATTTGGAAGAGGAGGAAGGACTTAATGCCTTTATTTGCTGCAGAGAGCAAATGTTCAAGGATACTGCAGAAAGCAGTTTACCCCGGCATAATTCCAGATGCTGAAACTGGAAGGTGCTCCGAGCCCCCTGGGCTGCCATCTCCTTGGCATCTTGGGCAGCCCCTGGCACCCGCTGCCACCTCCCACCCATGGCAACTCCAGTGTTGGGGGGCAGAGGGGCATCACATCCACTTTTTGCCTTTCTTCCGATCACTCTTCTCTTCAAAAGCCAGGCAAGCCCCGTTGCTGTGGCAGACAAGCCCCCTTGCTACCCCTTCCTGCCACGGAAAACTCCAGCCACGTTGTCCCTTGCTCCATGCAACCAAGCAAGGCAGTCATGGTGAAGTACAGATGGATACAAAAGGCACAAATGATAATAAAATAAAAAGTCTGCATGCAGTAACATCTAAAGCTAACTACATGTTAAGCAAGGAGATTGTAAAGTCCTCTTGTCTTGAGTGGCTTAGGAAATTCAGGCACAAACGCAATCTGGGAGGCAGCCTAAGTGCTGCCCTCACAATGAATATAAGAAGAGGAACTGGAATATCAAAAATAATCACATGAAAATAACAGTGTTTATTTTCCCAAGAGCTTGCCCACCTGCAAGTCCTGGTTTTGCCGATGTAATCCTGCATTTGTCTGAGCAAACTGGCTGAGAGGGATTAAAGCAGGACTCAGTGTGCTTGGTGCCAGGGCTCAAATTCAGCCTGCAAGTTTCAGAGACCCCTGAATTATTATGGGAATTACTCAAGGGAGGAGTAGGAATTCAGCCTAGACGCTCATCCTTTGGTGACTTTAAGTTACATTTAGTACCATTATTTTACATCAAGCTTCTGAAAATTATTTAATTTTTTTCCGTTTCATGCCAAGGTCTTAATCTTTACTGCACTGGCAGTGAGAACGTTTTAAAGAATCATTTCCCGAGACACATTTAATACATTTCCAGTAAATTGTACATAAACCTGTCCAGCTGGCTGGGTCATTTCATCAGTGACACACCCACTGAGTGCAGGATGCCACCTGAGATTTACCTCAATGCTTTCAAAACCAAACCGATGATGGGATAAAGCTTTGCTAATGTGTGAGTGCGATGGGGAATTCACTGATAACTGCCCACCAGGGAGCACAAGGATCTTTTTTAGGTTTGTTATGGGAAAGATTACACGGCGGATTAGACAAAGGGGTTTGAAGATCAGCACTGAAATTACACCGACTTTAGGAAAAGCAGCATTAAAAAGCTGGTTGATTATTTAAAACCACTTAAGAAACAGACGTGAAGTTTATCAAGTGTTTCTGAGCTGCGTCCTGCTCTGCTCTCAGGGACTGCTCCACGTGCTTGGGAATGCAAACAGAAGTTTTCACAGGAGGAGGGTTCTGAGCGGGATCTGCCATGTCAGGGGCCAAATACCAACAGTGACTTCCTCACAGTCAGTTTTGCTGAAACTACATCAACAAAGAACGTTCGAGATGAACATTTTTAATGGCTCCTCTTATGAATACATTTGCTGAATCCAAGCGGGGAGGAAGAAAGAAAAGATCTTTCCATTGTTCACAAGCTGTTTCTGATAAAGGGTGCAGAGGAGGCAAAGTGCTGAGGAAAGGCATCCCGCTGAAGCCAACCTGAGGTGCACCACAGCAGCCCGATTTTAGAAAGAAGTGACTTGTTTGTGGCACAAACACAATCCTTTCCTGCAGGGGATCTTGTACCTTTACCAGGAATGCCACCAGTGGAGCACTAAGGGTGGCACTGGCCACAGGGACCCCACATATCCCAGCAGAAGATCGAGTTTTGGAGCAGCACGCGGGTCCTGCTCAGTGACAGCTGTGGTTGTGTGAAATACTAGCACCTGGTGTCACCAAAGTCCTCTATGAGAAGTTGGGTGACCAGTTTTGGCCCTGTCCCTGCCCTTTGTCCCCACCACCGCTGGCAGCTCCCTGCCCACCTCGTGCAGCTCTCAGAAGTTGAGCCAGGCTGGCATCCTCGTCGCTGTTCATCACCGCCGTTTAAGTGAATTTAATAAAATTATTTTTCTAAACTGTTTTAGATGCCATATCTATAATCCATAAAATTTATTGTACCTTTATGTAGAATTATACTGGAGTTGAATATATAAATCAATTTATAAGGTCTAATGACACACAAACGCTTAAAAACTAAAGGCGATGTAGTAAATTCAAATTACCATTACAAATGTAAGCTTTGTAGTCAGTGTGTGACCCGCTAAGGATTATATTTAACTCCCCTGAGAGTGGTTTATCATAAAACTTTATACTTTTATTACAGTGAATTATTAACTCCTCCATGATGTGAGTCATTCCATGCTCTGACTATAGCTTTTTTAATGACACTATAATAGACATCTTGCTAATAGCAGTAGGATTGCTACCTCTGAGGTTAGAAAAAATAGAAAAGACAAAAAAAAAAGAGGAAGAAAAGAAGTGAAAAGAAAAGATACATGCAACAAATACGTGAAAATGCATTTCCCCAGAGAGCAAAAAAATAAGGACCTGTAAGAAGTTCCATCCAAGGCCGAACTGCTGTATGGAGGTCATGGCAACCTTCTGACCATGTGGAGAACCAACGAGCTGAACAGGCTGGTATCTGAAATAACCAAAATGTTTTACCATTAGAAGATATAAAAATCTGAGTTAGTATGATTATTTAATTATTTTTTTTACACGGAGAAGAATTCTTTTCCCTCCTGATGCTCCAGTTTAATCAAGTGACTTTAAGATGTCTTTATACGAATTATTTGACAATCATTCCCTCTTCCAAGGAAGTTTCCATAGACTTTTCCCAATCAACATTTGCACTATCCCCAGTGATCTGCAGTTTAATATCTGTGTTTCCAGACCCTCCCTTGGCTGGAGTTGGTCCAAAATCCTGGGAGATTTCTGGGCTCAGTGACAGGACAATCCAGGCCCATGAAAAGTCCAGGGTTGACTTCATTATCAGAAAAGCAAATCCAAGAGAGGTGTTTCACTTCACCTCTTTCTTCTGTGTTTTATTTCAAATTTCAAAACAGGTCTGCCCAGCCAGGAAATGTCACCCTTCTAGATGAATTTCTCTCTCCAAAAACCAAGCTCTGCTCCAGTTACATTTTCAACAAAATTGACTGGATTTAAGATAAAGCTAGCCCATTTCTGACCAGATTTCCACATTTTGCAAGCACAAAGGATTTTCCATATGTTTGAATATGATTTTAAAATGGCATGCACACATTTTTCCATGAGAGAATTCTACCAAAAAGTGACTAACTACAAACTGAAGCATGCCAAGTCCCGTGGCATTACACAAAAATGAACCTGTGGGTATTTTTAAACGATCCTCACAAAAAGAAAAAAATAAAAATAGAAAATTCCCAGTTCTTGTATCTTCAAGATTTTCAAAATACTTGTTATTATTAAAACAGTCCCCCCCAAAAAAAAATCAAGGAGACAGTTTCCTATTTCCTCATGACACTCATTAATCCATTTATAGTGCTCCTTTGCTAGCAACATGACCACAGAGCTACTGAAAAACAGCAGGAAAATTAAAACTGGCAAAGAGAGGTCAAGCCTACCTGTACAGCAAAAAAAACCCCAACAGAATAGGCTGAAACAGTGGTAACGCAGAACAAGTTCTCTGGAAATTCAGGAGCTGCTCAGAGCTGCCTATATGATCATCTTCCATTTAATAGATTTATTTATAGCTGCTACTTTTAAATAATTGCATTTTTTCCCTTTTGGACAGAGGCAGTGGTTACCACTGTGGTCACTGAACATGCACTTGAGGAACATTAAAAGGACCTTGCATGAGGTTTTTCAGCAGTGCAAAACTTCATGGGGAGAATAAACTGTGGAAAATTCGGTCCTGCCACAAAAGTTTGCCTAATTTATCTGTTTTTCCTAGAAAACAACTTTCATTTTCAGCCTTGCCGTGGCTGCAGTGAGGACTTTCAGGGCAGAAGGCTTGGAGCTACAAACCCTTTTATTTTAAGTGGCGTTGGGGCTGTTTATTTGAGGAAACTATTAGTATTCCTAAACCCACAATGGGTTATACCAGAGCAGGAGACAACAACTCTGTCTTGATGAATTCACACCTATCTCTACCAGCATCCTCGGGAAAGATTTGATGTTTAGACCCAAGCAAAAGGATTGCATTGCTGCACAGAGCTAGAAGAGATTTACCAAAATTCTGTGCTTTAAAGGAATAGCTTTCTGCTTTCTGCTCAAGCTCCAGTTCTACAGCAGCAAGAGCAGGCTGCACCCTTTCTAACAGTGGCACACGTCCCTCTTCCTGCATTGATCTTCCCACCACTAAAAGAGAAATTTGTCTAAGCCTGGTGATAATTAAAAAACCAAACAAACCGACCAACCCTCTGCTCCAGTGCCACTCCAGCAGCAGTTTCTGGGCCAGGACTGAAATAAAAGAAAATAACGCCACGTGCAAACTCAGCCTGTGGAAAAGCAAAAAGTCTCTGCCGTTGTGACACCATGAAACACTCTCTTTACACAGGTTTTATGGGGCAGTTTAGTGCTGTGCTCCCGTTCGGGTTTTTTGTGTCTCCAGTCTTTCTTTGTCAGCGTTTATTTATTTAACTATAAAGTCTCCATTGAGGCTAAGGTTTGTTTACAAGTGGTTCCCAGCCCAGAAAGCAATTACATATTTACATTTGCTAAAGCTGAGTAACGCTGTAAGGGTCAACCACAGTGACACCAGAGCAAAGCCGGGTGGCCACTGTGGGTGTCACCACTGCGTGTGCCCACCCTTCCAGGGGCATGGCCAGGACAGGGCACAGAAAAGTGCCCATTTCCTGGAGACAACCCTGACGAGGGCAGGTCCTGTTTGCTCATCGTAAAACCTGGTCATTAACCCAGTTCATCAGTAAGTACACTGACCCCTGGTCCAGTCCTGAGCACCTCACCAGACAAATCTGTTTGCCTTCAAGGTGAAGGAGAAACGCACACACAGAAAAGAATTTTTTTTTTTTTTTTTAATGGCACTGCACATTACTGAGCAAATTGCCAACTTTATGCTTTACCAGACATGGACACAGCAACTTAATCAAGGTCCAGAGTTTCCTAAGCTCTAACTGAACCCTTGCTTTGGTGAGTTTTGATTCTCAACTCTAATGCTGCTCCTCAGTAGCTGCGGCTTTTCTTTTTTGTTGTTTTTGACATCTAAACGTCCTTGTTTCTGAGAAGGAGATGGAGATGAAAGAAAAAAAATCGAGAAGTGCAGTGAATGATTTCACATTCAAATAAAAGAGGTGCTGTACTTCTGGAAGTTATAAGCCCCTGCAAACAGGAGTTTATAATGAAAATGCCTTTTCAACCATAACTATAGCATTGTAGTAGTAATGCTATAATACAATAAACTATCCTATTAAATCTAAAGAGTTAGATTTAATAAGACAGTGGTTGTATACTAAATAAATGACAAATTATTATTAAAAAATGTTTTTACTGAGGTTTAACAACTCTGTCTTATACTTGCTGCCTTATTACCCCCAAATAAAACGCACGTACAAGAACATGTATTTAAACCATTGCATAAAGCACACACAAAAAAAAAAGTTACAAATGGATTATTGAAATCTGGAAGGAACCCAGCCTTGGAAAGGTAAAGTTCACAGCTTTGGGTTAACAAGAACAAAACAATAGCTTAAGTGACAGAAATTTTATGGTGCTACTGTAGCAAAATACTTGAGGGCATTTGGGGCTGGGAGCTTTTGGTTTTTGTTTAGTTATTTGGGTTTGGGTTTGTAAATTCAAGTTAAATCGAGGTGGCTCAGAAAAGAGATTAACCTTAAGCTCTATTTCTGGCCAGCGAGAGATGGAGGAAATGTTGCAGCAGGCAAGCAAAAATGCATTGTTGACAAATGACTCCATTTATAGTCCAGATTTCGGACACCTTGTCCTTAGTCACCAGTGACATCTAATTTGTCCCTAAAAAAACTAGCCCTTACATCTTTGTTACTTTAGGCTTTAGGTTAAGACGTGTGGATGTCCCTCATAAATCTGATCTCCTATAGGGCCTGTCTCCTTCCAGTAGCTTCCCAGTTGAGGGATAAAACAACAACAAAACCCAAACCCCTCCACGACCCATTCTTTTCCTTCCTGTTCCAAAGACCTCATCAAGAATAAAGAAATTGTCCTAAATTTAGACATGTTAATCCCACGGTGTTTGTGTGAAATAGGTTAGTCAGACCGAGAACAAAAGGGAGGGAGCAGAAAGCTATAAAAAGCAAATGAAGGAGAGAAAAAATATATCTACTGTACTTCACTAGCCAGAATCACTGTGGGTATACGCCATACAGGGACATCCGTCAGCACCAATCAATACGTGTGGTGTTAGTCATGGATGATAAATTTGAAAGGGATTATAACTGTAAACAGTGATCAATAGAGACTTGCTGGAGGAGACAGAGAGGAAAAAACAACCTTAAAATGTTACACGGTTAATAAAGTAAGGGGTCAGTCTTAAACAAAACTCCAGTGAGACCCACTTATTTCAGAGCTATTCCTACCAGGAGGGGGGGGAAAAAAGCCCTACCGATTTTCATAAAGCAATTGCTACTAAAAGGGCACATTATTAATTTACAGCATATTTGCTGATCCCTCTGTTTCGAAGTCACATCCTCCATTAATGTTTGGTTGGAGATGTTTTGCTGGATGTAAGCTGGCATCCCCCAGACCCCCAGAGAGAAGCTTGCTTTCCCCTCCTTGCTCTGCCCTCCTCCTCCCCCCCTCCCCTCTTCCCTACCACTGACTTCACTATGGGCACATGAGTGATCAGAGCATTCACAACGGTGACATTCCCCTCCGCAAACAAATTCATCCAGGGCTTCAAGTAAAAAATGCAGAGAGCCTGTGCTGTTCACCCACAGATGAATGGAACTATCCGTCTTGTCACCAGGGGTCGTAGCAAGAGGTTACTGCGAGTATATACCTTGGCTTCTGTGCTGACGTTTGCAAGCAGCTCCCTTGCAAAAAATAAAATAAAATAAAATAAAAAATCCTGCCATATCAAGCACTTATCCAGTCCCTCTAGAACCCTTCTCAGATCGTGTCTTTCCACACCTTTGGAGTCACAGCTCCAGGCTTGACATATATATTTTTTTTCTGCTGACCTTTTAGCGTCCTTTCTGCCACAGTGTGTAAACCATAAGCTGATATATGAAGGCAATTTTTAGTGGTGCCACTTGTATCTGAGTGATTGCACACGCTTTACGTTTCTGGCCTGCCACCCTTCCACCTTTTGAAGATCTCTCTATTTCTTTTAAAGGAACTGCAACAGAGGTGAAAGGAAGTTTAACTGCTTCAAGACTTTGATGGCCCAAGAGCACCTGTTTTGGGTTTTCAAGAAGATACGCTGCAGATTGGCTGACCAGTGCTTATGCTCAAACACTAAATCTTTCTTTCCTTGTATATAGACCTGCAGGGGTTGAAGGAGGGGAAAGGAAAGGCTGTGTAAAGCATTTTCCCAAATTTAAGCTGGCAGAGATCAGTGATCACAGCAGGGCAGCTTTGCAAATATGTTACCAATAAGCTCCAAAGATCTGGAGTTGCAGCCACGGGGACTGCGGCTTACAGGGCACGGGCCTCTGAAGATTTTCATCGCGGGAGCAGGGGGATTCCAAATCTTCCTCTGGGAAGATTTGCAGCAGACGGCTCGTGGAGCAATTTTTTTGTTGCCTCTCTGCCTCTCCCTATCCCGCTCACAGCGCTGGCGGCGAATCGCTCAGGAGGACACAAACGACAAAGGAGGCATCAGCCATTCCTTACAGATTTGCAGCACACCAGAGTGGTAAAATCCCACACAGCCACAGGGACACACGCACAGAGGCGTTACAATATTGCAACAGTCCCTTCCTAATTCACTGGATACCTCGAAAAGCACAAGCAATGGAGTAGCAAGCCAAAGAGGACCACCTTGAGGCCAAGACGACCCTCTCCAGGATCACTGCCACCTCCCCCCTCAGGCAACAGAGGCACCACCTTGCAAATGTGGAACCTCAAAACCACACCGCATCCTAAAACAGGGTCACAATCTCAAGTGAAAGGATGGATGTGCTTCAGAGCCTGCAGAGTCCTTGTCACCAGCTACAGCTGCATGCACAGAGAAGTTAACTGCAGCTACTGTGAACTCCTTGGATCCCAAAACAACAGCAGAACTAAGAAAAGTCCATTTTTTATCCTCACATCTCCTGCTCAAGAAATGGTTCCCAGGTGGGAGAAGGAATAAGAAGCTGATCTGCCAAGGAATGATTGCAGAGAAAGTATTTGGGAAGTCTAAGGAAAAGCGTAACTCAGGAGAGATAAGGGAAATTGGGAGAAGAGATGAAGATGGTAGCACCAAAGGGATGTTGAGACTTTGGGAGGGCAACACAAAGGAACGGGAGTAGAGAAAGTGAAAAGAGTGAGTTAGTAAGAGAAGAAGATGAATCCACAGGGTCCAAAAAAAAAAGGGTTGAAAATTGTTAAGAGGGAGCATTTCCAACAGACCCAACCCGGAGCCTTGTCCCAATCACCTGAACACACTACGCCTGTAAAGCAGGGAGGACTGGGTGCAGGATAAAGGTACAGAGTCAATGCCAAAAATCTATTCCTTTTGAGCAGCAGAAGCAGAGGACCACATGGCTGCCTCCAAGTGGGGATGGGAGGTTTCCAACCCAGCAAGTTGCTGCGTAGTTGCCATGGGCACAATTTGTGCTCAAGCTGTGCGCAGAGGCCAGGATTTGGCTTGGAGCCCCTGGGTTAAACATTACCTTTACAACGCTGTGCGGTGCCTTTCCTGGGCAGGGGGTGACGGAACAGAATTCCGAGGGACTGCCTGATTGGTCACCAGCAGAGACCCCCTTGAGCACTCGTGTGGCATGTCACATGTGCCACACATGCCAGAGTAAGGAAGGGAGGAGACGGCACCAGGCAGAGAACCGACAAAAAGCTTTGACTCTGTCCTCCTTGGGTCTGATCCAAAGCGTGCTTTCATCACACAGTCATTGATTTAAGAGTCGGAATGAGCCCTTTCTTCAAATGGGAGCTGGATTCCCAGCTGCCCTTTTCTCAGATCCTGGCCTGGGCATAAAGGGAGTATAAATAATTTTCATTTCAAAGAGGGCTGCAATTGTCCTGTGTTTTAATGCCGGACACTAGGAGTAGCATCTTCTGTGTGACACTGGGAAACATCACCCACCCCACCTCACCTCCAAGGGCCCTTCCTCCCCCTCCGAGGCATCCCCAGTACAGCCCGGGTTAGCAAAGGGGCAAAGCCCTGGGGGCCAGGCAGGCATAAAGCTGCGGTTCCTGTGGAAGGCTGTAGACTCGCACTAGTGGTCTAGTGACCCTGATGATATTGATGACAATTAGTAGACAGAGATTAAAATGGAAATGAGGGAAGGATTCGTCTGTCACTTTATCCATCAGCTGTAGCTTGCCCCAGGCAACAGACACACACTGGGCTTTTTGTTTTGTTGTTATTCCCTTGTTCAGCTCAGTTGGTTTCAGCGGTTTGCTTAGTTATTACTAATTTTTTCTTAAAACTGCTATAAAAAGGGTTTTTTGTCAAATATCCACCCCTGACAACTCACGGCACCAGGCGTGCAAACCATCCCTGGATGTGCCTGCTCTTGCTGCCTGCCTGATGCTGCGGGTGTTGAAGAGCTCCGCTTTCTTCTGCCTATTTCAGTAGTTTCTGTTTCTTTTGTTATTTTAATACCTGGGAAAGCAATTGAACTGCTGGGCTAGAGCCTGAAGGTCTCTGTTTAACTGCAGCCAAGGCAGTGGCACTACCAAGTTATTGTGTGGCTGTGACGTTCAGGCTGGATGTCACTTTATGGGGAGGAGCAGTCAGTGGCAATGTGTCCCCTCTGAGAAACCTGCCCCATCCACCCTTCTTCTCCCAAGACTGTAAATTGCCATTTCCTGAGACTGGAAGACACATCCCCTGAATTTTTCCTGAGATTACAACTCATATATTCATCTTGAGGGACACAGGGAGGTTTTGCTTAATCCTAAAATGCCGTAACTTGGGAGAGAGAGAATTCTCGTGCAGCTGTTATAAAATTCTAGCCCACAATTACCAGACCATTTTGGTTCAGTAGTCCACCCAAAAGGAAAAAAAAAAAAAAAAAAGAAAAATATCATTAAAACATGCTCCTGAAGCTCTTCCATGGTCTGCAGCATGGATCTGTCTTCATGGCACCAACGCTTCCACCCCACTTTCTTGTCCTCTCTTGTATCTCCCCTGCCAGAATACATCTCCAGGATGCAACTTTGCGACTTTTATAACAATACCCCATATTCCAGCGTTGTGTATATCCTACATGTGATAAACAACGAGCAACAACACAGACAGAGAGCCACCGTCCCTCTGAAAAAAAGCAGATTCAGTATTCATAAAGTATTAGAGAGCAGGCTCACATCTGCCACGGTCTTTTCATGGCTTCTGCTGTCACCAGCTCCGCTGATTTGCTCCCGGGAAAAGCCTGGGCACAGACATGGCAGGAGCCAGGGAGCAGAGCTCAGGTCCCCCCCTCCCCACACGCACAGACACACTCTCCAGGTTCCCGTGGGACAGAGGCAAATAAATAGGAAAGATGCCTCTGCTGCCATCGGGGCACTGGCACAGAGAGAGCTCCTTCCACTAAGTACAGTCAGAGCAATTAAGGGCTCGCTCCTTAAGCTTAAAAAGTCCGCGTTGTGGCCCTGATCCTGCAATGAGATGGATGAATGGTTGTCATTCACGCAATTTCACCGTGGATCTTAAAAGAAATTGTTGGGAATCTGCGATTTCCCAATGGGAATGCAATCGCTGTTACAGGCTGAAATCTTGCTGGAAAGAGGGGCTGGGGCAAGGCAGCAGGTATTCTGCTACACCACGAGAGGAGTAGGGAATGATTTCTACCTCCATCCACACATTTCCCAGTTGGGACTAAACCTGAACAACCTGATTTATTACACCTGCTTTTCACGTGGTTAGCTGCAAATGTTTCTCAGGTTTCTACTGCTGTTGATGGACTACTGACTAATCAAAAAGTCAGGAGTGCAAATTTGCAGTACTGGCTGCTAGCCAGTTTGCCCATAAAAGGTTTCCAAATGGTCACCGAGCCCTTAACCCTGATGAAAACAGCAACAAAGACACTGCCCCAAGCTCCTGCTCCTGCCACAGTCTCCCTCTCGCTTTGCTGCATGCAAACATCATTGGGTTGGGGTTTGGTGGGGTTTTTTTTGCAAAAAAAAAAAAAGTACAATTCCAGAATATGCAGCAGAGAGGCCTTTCTACTCATTAAAAGCTACATGTGGGTGTGAGTTATTTTATATCCTCCTCAGAAATTATCAGACCACCTCAGAAAAATGATTAGTTTTCACATAAGGTGCCAGATCCTCTGGTCCATTTAGGCTGCTTTATGCCACTTTGATGGCTCAGCTCAGCCCTAAATAAAACAGGCTTAATTATCCTTAGGATTTCTCCTGCCTTGGGAAATCTCCAGGTAATGTGGAAATGCCACAGGGACTCCTACACCACCACAGCTATTAGCGGCGGCGAGCAGTGGCAGGGATATCCCCACGCCCCATTGATTTCCTGCTGCCGTGGCTGTGGGCATCTGGCACAGATGAGGGCCACCCTCGGGCTACTGCTGTTTATGCCAAGGAAAAGCCTGAGAGCGGGACGGCCCCAGGACCACTGCTTGAAAATAACCTTGTGAGGCTGAGCCTAAATCCAACGTGAAACACTTATGGCTTGGTTGGAATGCCCGGCTCCAAAAGTCCATGGCTCGTGGGAGAAAAGGGGCTCATGGCTTTGGAAAACGTCTCCCCTAGTTTTCCAGAGCCCTCACTCTTGCAGGAATACAAGGGACATGGAGATAGCCTCAGAATAATCACCTTTTCTCGGGAAAAGACCCATGCCTGCCACTGTCACCCTGAGCAGTGCCACTCCAAAGGGATGCCAAGCCCAGGGTGCTGCTCTTACACAGAGGCTGCACTGGAGGACTCCCCTGGCCGAATGAACCAGGCAGTGGGGGCTCCCCTGCAGACTCAGCAGACAAAACCAGGGTCTTTCAGGGCAAATTTCAGCTCACCCTAAAGAAGATGCCTAGAGGCAGCCAGCAGAAACACCATCACACGCAGAAGTGGGTGACCAGCGCACAGGTTTATGTTGTAGCCACTATCGTCTCCTCCTGGTATTTGGGGTAGGATGGGTGGGTTTGCAGGTCTGCCACCTGTGTAGGTGACAAAGACACAGAAAGACAGGGGATGGACTTACACAAGGGCACTGAACACAGCACAAAGAATGGGGCCACATCTCCTCGGCAGAAACCCACAGCCTCTTCCCACCACATACCCCAGGCAGTTCACTTCCATCACGAAGCCAAAACAGGGTTATTTGGGAGCTCACATTTCACTCGCCTTTGTCTGTCTGCCTTCCTGAATCTGCAAACATCACTGCCGTAGAGCAGATCTGTGTCACATTCAGAAAGCCAGAATTTCTGCATCATGCTTAAAGGAAAGCTGAGATTTTGACAAAACTGATGGGCAAGCTCCCCTCGCACTAGAGAAAGTTTCTTATGCACCACGGGCGAGTGGGCGAGGGAATTTGTTGAGACCTGTCGTAGCACCAACAAGAACTAAAAAATCTTGCAGCAGCTACTGCCATCTGAGCCTGTCAAATTCCACTGCAAACAATATGTCACTCTGCTGGGGAGGCGGTGAACAATCTGAGGGTGAGAAAAAGGGACGTCTGAAGTATCCAAAAAACTCACTCCAAAGGTTTTTAAAAAGAAGAGAGCCCATCCATGCACACGCGCGTGCACGCGCACACATGCGGTGCCTCTGGCCAACAGACACTCGCTGGAGAACTGCAGCTTCCATGTTTCCACCAGTTTTTAAAGTATTCCCCAAGCCCCTCGATTCCAGTAGGGTAATGTCAATTCTGGCACATCTTTCTGAAATTCATGGGCAGAGAGCACAAATACTGATGGAGTAGGCTGCAGAAGCTGTCTTCCTTCCTGCCAATGTGCAGGATAACAGGCCCTAAAAGGACCAGGCCTTTTTTTGACCAAACCCTGGTTTAACCAGGTTTGGAATTGTACTCTGGCAGAGGTAATGCCCTTTGCTTTGCACCCTCAGGGGGGCTTGGGGAGTTTAAAAACAGTTGAGAAGAACAGGGAGGAATGGGGACATCAGAGCACCGGCCAATGGCCCCATGCTCCAGGGGCATTTTCCTCCTCTTTCAAACTCTTTCTCCCTCAGAGCTGCATGTGTTGTCTTCCACACTTCTTTGCTTCCCCACCATATGCAGTATTCCCAACAAGTAAACCACCTCCTCTGGAGGTACCCAGGAATGATGCCAGGGCTGCAGAGGAGAGCGGGGAAACCCCCTTGCGCTGGCCTCTCACCAAGGGATTATTAGCTAGCAGGATTTTCAAAGGTTTTTCCGCTCTTTCCTGAGTGTTAATGGTTTTCCATTAACTGGGTTTTAATATCCCAATGCTTTTTACTGCATCAGAGCCTTGCAAAAGATACCATGGTAAAGGATATATTTTGGAACATATTCCCAAGAAACACAAAGCTGACAGTTCCCATCTGCTTTATGAATTGGCCCTTCCAGCAAAGGAAAATCCACAGGCAAGGGAATACGGCTTCTGACTTAAGTGCAGTGCTCTATATAAAATTTAGGGGGAGGAGAGTGATATCCCTCCCATGATATCTGTTAACATTGTCTCTAGGAAGGAAGAGGCGAGCAACACAATCATACAACAGCTCTGCCACAGTGAGAGAGAAATATCCTGGAAAACACGCCTTGAATTAAAACCTGAAAGTCTAAGAAGAAAACAGAAAATTAGAAACCTGTGTCCATTGAAAAACAGACTAGAAACAAAACAGATCAACAACTCACAGAGCAAAACAGCATACAAATTGGAACAATCAATATGAATAACAAGAAAACCAAAGCTGAGGATCAAAACCTAAAGCACACTTGCTAAGTCTGAAATAACCACATTTCTCTCTGAAATGCAAGGCCAAAGCTGCTTCTTAAGGACAAATCATTGATGTTAATTACCTGCACAGGCTTGGAGAGTGAAAGCAGAAACCTCAAGTTCTTTCAAGGGAGACAGAGAGTGGAAAAGGACATCTTTTCTTTAGTGTGCCAAAGCAAAGGCTTTTTTCTTCCCCCCACCTCCCCACCCCCCCTTCCCCAGCAATTGTTTCATGACCACAAATATAGTCAAAACCAACTCCCAACTCCCCAGCAAAATACCTGAGTTGAAGTACCGGCTTCTCAGAATAAACTCACTTAAAAATTACACATTTGAAAATTACAAGAAACCTCCTGAAAACATTCAGCTAATGAAACCAGAGCTTTTGTTATGAACACGGTATGTCTGAGCTAGACCAGACCTTCCTAGCCTGTAACAAGATTCCCAATTTCTCAGACAAGCACAAAACCACCTTCAGTGTCGCCTATTTTAGTCGCAGGAGCACCTCTCCTCCCTTGTCAGGTACCATCTCACAGCCCCGTGGAGTCTTGTTAACTTTCTACCTTTTGTGCTTCTCACTGTTCAAAGATTTCTAAAAACTGCACACAAGAAAGAATTGCAGAGAAACTTGTCAAGGCCGGTTGGTCTAAAGTTGGACCTATCAACTGTGATTTGCTTTAGGAACAAACACAAGCAATAGCCTCTTGCCCCTTTTCTCTGACTGCCAGCAAAGAAAGGGGAATCTCTGAAAACGATCTAAACCCCATTTTCCCAAGCACCAGTTAGCCCAAGAACAACTACATTGAACCTTCAATTTAATATCCCCAAAATTGCTATATTTTTGCCTTTTTTTCATATAAATCTGATTTGTCCAGATATATTTCAGGTTTTCACAAGTTGATTGAGGTATGGTTGAAAAGAAATATGATCCTCTGCCTCTTCAAAGGGACGGATATTTTTTACCCAGATATATTCCCCGCAGCACGGGTCCAAACACAATCATCACCTCGAAAGGGAAAGCGATGTGCCCAGGAGAGGAGTGTACCTGGCTTCACAGCGTGTGTGAGCAGCACCCTGAGAATAAAACCGGGTTTGCCCCCCGGGACTTCCTCAGCCAGTGGCGTGCGTGCCTCTGGCTGCAGCAGGAACTCCCTTAGCAAAGGGATTACTGGTCACACCTCTTCCCGATGTGCCTAACCCTGGAGGCTTTGCCTGCAGGCATCACTGATGCAGACAAAGATTAAAAAAAATATATAGGTAGGGACACAAAAAGAAAGGGGGAAAAAAAGGATGAAAAGGAGGGGGGAGGAAAAAAAAAAAAAAGAGAGAGAAGTGAATATGTACGGGAGAAAAGGCATAGGACACCTGGAGACTTGGCCGTGCCTCGGGAGGCCAGTGGGTGCCCCAGCCATCCAGCTGAAGGGCAGCAGTTCTCATGTCACCCTGCCAAGTGCCTGCTGGAAAGGCAGGCAGTGCGGAAAGGAATCCTATTAGGGAATAGGATGACGCCAAGCAGTTGTCTTTTCTCTCTATTTTTAATATGCCCTTACCACTGCGCTGGCATTTCAAGGAGCCCGTGCACGGCGCCTCGATGGAAGGCCCAACCTCGGCTGCTCCCGTGGGTCCGACAGGCTCATCCTAAGGAGCACGTGAGCAAGTCGGAGCCGGGGGCGGAGAAAAGCCTCCCTGGCCTGAGCTCGTCGCTGCGGATCGGGGGCCACGGCGGGCCTTCGCCAGGGTCGTGTTTGACCGGTGGGACCCCCACAAACAGCCCCTCGCGCTGCCTTAGCGATCCCATTAAACAAAGCACAATCAGAGTTAACTTGGCCCTTTGTAATGTATTTGTCACCGGTCCCGTCCCTCTTTAGGCTGTGGAAGCTGGCGACAGCTCGATTTACCACTTGAAGAGAGCTCTCGGGAAGTCATCTGCCAGGCTAACTGTGGGAGAATGGTATTTCAAAGGGACAGATGCAAAAATCACTCTTTTTTCCTCAACGTTCCTGCCATGAATAACTTGGAAAGGGCCACTTCAGTTGCAAGCTCCATGTCTCCTGCTGCCTCAGGGGTGTTTCAGAGGAGACAGCACAGGCTCTAGGTTAAAAATCTCGGTGAGCCGTCTGCGTGAACCTGCTGATTGTTTAGTTTGGCCTTAGGACAGCGATTTTGGGACCTTCAAACGCCTACTTATTGTTTGGGTTTTTTTTCATGTGAGGGACTCCTGTCCCAAACCCTTGGGTCATTTTAATCAGTCAGACTTGATTTACCCCTCGCTCTGGGGGGCAGGCTGGCACTAAGCAACTCTTCATCCATCCATCAGTTGCCAGGCAAAGTCTGGAGCAGGCAAAGAGATGCAGCAAACAAGGTAACTCCAGAGCAAGTCTGAAGGAGGCACCTGAGAAACTTCCATTTTCAGAGGACACACAGGCAGGGCTGGCTGGCAGCGTGAGTGCGGCTCTGAGCTGGAGCGCACGGGCTCCGTTTTCTCACCTCCCAAAAGATTTCTTCAGAGCGATGTGCAAGAGGTGATGAAGCTAAAGGAAACAAAACTGTGCTTTGGAAGTGCAATCGCAGATGTAACAAAGAATAAAGTATAGCGGTTTTGAACAATCCTCCTTCAGAAACACAGCTGCTTCCCTGTGGGAAAGCATGAAAATGGCCCCACAGGAACCAGAAAAGGCAGAAAATTGGGGAAATACCAACTACAGGTTTGGGATTTTATATGAAGGACCAAGACAAGATCGTAGGGATAGACATCCCTATCAAGGAAGTTGTAGGAAATCTCTCTGCAAAGGTAGCTGGTCAGATTGAGCAGAAGCCAGTGTTGGCATGTGATCTCATGAGGCTCCTCCTGCCCTGTGAACAGAAAAAGTCAGAAAATTCTGCGTATGTAACCACTGCCTGGGCAAACGGTGTGAGGGTTTTGGTTGTAGTTCAAAATCATGTCGTTGAGAACAAAATCACAAAAGCACCCACTTACACAAAGGGATGAAATGATCTAATTGCTTACACACTTCTGCTAGAAGTCGGATAATAAGTGAGAGGAATTAGAGTGGCTGATTTATGAGCATAAATTTTACTTGGTTAATATTACTAGGAAAACTCACATGACCAGGACATAAACATGCATAAGCCAACTCAGTGAGCTCGGGTGTGCAAAAAAAGAAAGGGTGCAGTGCACCATCTCCAAACCTCATCACCTCTGCAAGTCTGTGCAAATAAGACATAAAAAGATTTCAGCTGAAAATAGCCAGCGGATCTGTGTTCTTCCAAACACCCTGGAAGGAGTGAGCTCCTTGGTGCCTGCTACACCCCACCAAAACAGTGTGAAAAACACGATGACCAGCTTCTCTAAAGACTTATTTATCATGTGTTGGTAAAAAAAGCTGTGTTAACATATGGGACTTCAATCTGAATGGCATATGCTGGTGTTCTCAGGCTACCAGCACTGAAAAGTCCTCAGAATTTCAAAAATTACTGGCAGCCAATTTCTTAACTCAACCCAGCTTGAGGATAGGGCTGCCTAATGACAGATCCAGAGGAACCGATCCCAGATGTTAAAAATTAATGGTGACTCCAACGCCAGCGATCATGACTCGATCATGTTTGTTGTCACCATACAGACTCGACTCCAAAGCGACGTGTGTGTTTATGGGCATCCTGGCGTGTGCATTCACATGGCTGCTGTTGGACAAAAATCGTTCTCACAATACTGAAATAATCACGAGCAGTATCAGCTACAGAGGGGCCTCTTCGTCGTACTCGGAAAAGCGCTAAGAATACATTCGTAGATTTCAAAGGGCCACAATTACACAACCGAGAGACAAACTGACAGTATTTAAAAATTTCTCTCGGTTTAAAAGTAGACATAGAATGAAAACACATTTGTTTCAACACAAAGCACTAATGATATAAAGGAATACTGATAATAACAGTTATAAACCAAAAGCTAATAACTGTAGGAATTTGACAAAGGGAGCCAGAAAGGGAAAAAAAAAAAGAGAAATCAATGAGGAAAGGATGTCTGGGACTTTTAAAAGCATATTGAGAACAAAAATGTTGTCATCTGTTACTGAAGAAAAATAGTAAAAATGTAACAATAATGAGGAAAACATATAAGAATTCAATGAATACCTGTCTTCCATATTTGGAAAATAGATTTTATATGCATATTGTCTCAAAACAATGAATCACACTCAATCTCAGCAATGAGTGAAAGGACTTTACAACAGCAGCCAGAAAAAGGAGAGATTTTGAAGTCAGTCAGTTGGAAAATGTGCAGAGGACGGGCATGGAAGCTCTCCACCCCACAGGGACACGATGGGATTTACAATACTCCAAGAAGACCAAAGCAAAGTAACATTTCTCCAAAATTTAAAACAAACAGATGGGGTCCTCCAGGTACTGTGAGGACTGTCATTCTAATCTTGGGTAAGGTAATGGGCAGCTAATCCAAAAATTATACCTTACAATGCAAAAGGAGCACATACAAATACCTTCCAGTAGTGTGGGTTTACAGGAAATAGATTTTAATTGGGATTTTTTTTTTTTTTTATTTTACTGAGAGCACAGATCAGCTTGATAAGGGTGATAATGCTGGTATGCTGCACTTAGATTTTTGCAAAGCATGCGATCAGATTCTCCATACTGTTTTGACTCAGTAGGTAGAATGATATAATCTAAACAAGGCACAAATTAAAATGGATTAAAACTGGCACCTCAGATTGAAAAATTTAGCTGTGAATAGAAGTCTGAAAATTGAATAGGAATAGTTTTAACTGGGCCAGCAGCACCAGTCCTCAGTCTCATGCTATTTAACATATTAAATCAATGATTGAAAAAACCCTGGAATAAAATCATTATTAATAAAGTCTGCAGGTGACAGGGAGACTGCAGGAGAGCTCGATCAAAGAGCACACAAAGCACTCTGAATCGCTTGGCAAACTGAAAACTGAACAACATCCACCCCGACAAAACACTTTCATCCAGCCAGGGACCAAGAGGGGACCCCACCACCTCCACCCCAAACCACACCAGAATCGTGGTTCCATCAGCTGATCACAAAATCTCCGTTCACAGCCTCAAAGCCCAGCGCAGACTCGGGAACATCGAGAGGAGTTTCAAGGAAGAATAGAGACGTTATCCTGTCTGCGCCTTTGGCAAAGGTGCAACCGCTGCAGGAATACAGAGACAGCCCCGGAGGCAAAAGTTCAAGCAGGAAATTGGTTAATTGTGAAGGATTCAAAGAGGAACAAGAATGGGGAAAGCACTAGAAAACATGCCTTATCATGAACAACTCACAGCCCTCTGTCCCTTCAGCTTATCAAAGGAAAGGTGACGGGAGGGCCTCGATCACAGTTTACGGTGGCACAGGACACAAAAAATAAATACAATGGGACACTTCCTTCTGAGAGACAAAGTTGTCAGAAGACCCAATGCTGGGAGCTGAAGCCAGAGAAAGCACAACTTGGGTGGAGAGTTAATTTATCATTGAAACTGTTTACTGAAGGGATTGTGGTGCATTTTACAGCACAGGAAGGCTCAAATGCTGCAATTGGTTTGTATTTTAAAAGGTATAAAGTACTTGAAATGGGATGAATGCACTCAAAGGCTTCTGACATGTTTCCCTCCCTTTTCCAGGGTCGATGATTCATATCTCCTAACTTTTTTTCTGGAGTCTTCCCCATGTTTCACACATAATACTTGCCAGAATATTTAGCTCCTCCTTCTCTATTTTCCTTACCACCTTCTCACCTAAAAGCTGCAAAACATATTTATTTGGTTGCTGCCATGTAGACTACCATGTATTTCACGTGCCTGCAGCACTAATGTTCAGAGACAGATTTCACTTATTTCTGCTCGTCAGAATAAATGGTGAGAAATGGCTAATTTGCTACATCACAACATTTTAGGAGGTGAAGATGACGGAAAAAAAAATCTACCAGCTGTCTGGAAAGTTAGGGTATAAATCCAGTCTTCTAATTATTAAAGGGGCGTGTTTAAACACAAGGGCTTAAATTCAAGCATGTGGATATATTTTAGCAAGATCCAGGAGTACAGAATTGGGCAGGGTAGGGTTGCCACTCTTAATTTAAACAAGCCATAATTTCCCAATCCAAATTTTTTTTTTTTTTTCAAAAAAACCAGCTAATACCTATTTTGCATGCATGTAACAAAACAGCCTTTTGCAGCTATCTTCCGGAAAACTGAAAATAATCCTTTTTCCCCTTTTCCCCACGTTCCGTTGATATCTTGTGCCAGACTCAAACTGACAATTTGTCAGCTACCAACTGGAGATGCTACCAGTTTCCAAATCAGGCATTACGTGGGCCAACCAGTGGTCTGAAACCTACTGTAAACAGCCCCCAAGCGAGGAGCCAATATGGTAATTTGGGGAAGTGATTTAATGTATTGGCTTCCAGTAGCAAGTCAGACCCCAGGCAAGGAAACACACTTAGAGGGAATTCAGCGTGACACCGAAATCGGGATGGTCGAGAGCAGTTTCCTCTCTGGGGAAGGAAAACCAGCAGCACAGAAGTGTCACTTCAAGCTTGAACAAGTTTCTACCAGCAGAACTTGTCAGGACACTGTCAGGCAGGAGCTGACAGCCATAAATCAGCGCAGCTCCAAACGAACTGCCGAGCACAGGAGCTTTATGGGGAGAGGGTCTCCCAGTGACAACAGCCATCTAATGCTCCCTTACCCTAATAACTGCATAATGAAAATAAATCTGAGCAAGTGCTCAGGAATGCCCTTTTCTCCCGTGTTGTTACACTGGAGCTGGAGTAATGCCAGGGTTGGGGTTTTGTTGTCGTTGTTGTTGTTGTTGTTCTAAAAAGGTTTTGCTCTGCAACCAATTTTGTTTCGTTAAAACAAACAGAGAGGCACTAGCTATTGATCTCCCTATTAAATAGTCCTGGTAAACATTTTTACTAGCTCTGCAAACTTAATACAGATGTTCGTTCTGCGCAGATCGCTCCCGACAGCTGATCCAGGGAGCTAACGCGTGTCCATGGCAGGGGAGGGCAGCAGAACGGGGAGAGAGGGAGCTGCAAAAATAAGTGGCTTTCTGGCAAGTAATAGCTACTCAAACACAATACCTGTGCTCAGGTGTGTGCGGATGCCTTGTGAGAGGGAAGGGGGAGACTTCTGAGTCTGGAAATCTGCATGAAGCAGAAGGAAAGCCCCTCAGTGGGCATCCACCTACGGCTGCCCTGGTGAAAGGGGCTCTGTACACTGGGCTGAATCTGGCAGGGCTCTGTCCAGCAGAAATTCAATTTCTGGAGGTGCCAGAAGTGGGGAATCAGCAGGATTCCACACTCTGGCAACAAAAGAGGCTAAACCTGATTCACAAGATAAAATAAAGTAACATAAGAAACAAAAAAGGGCCCCTCTGTTTCCTCCTAAAGGTCATGCACACCTGGTCTCTGTGGTAAACTAGCAACTCTCCAATGTCCCGACACCCAGCCGAAGTCGCCTCTTACCTGGGAAACACTGCTGGAGCTGAACTGATCTGCTTTGGTGAAAAAAGCGAGACTTGCTGATTTGATTTGGAATGTCTCACTCCTCATCGCATCATCTGCAGCCAGGCCTGCCTCACTTCACCACCACAGCTTTCCTGCGCCTTGGGGTGGGGGGCCACGGCACCAGCCCTGAGGGTTGCTTCTCCCAGGATCTGCTCTCTTCCCGCATGGCTCGTCAGATAGCTGGGATGGACAATCTCCCATCCACAAAGCCACCTCTGACCATGCTGGATGTGGGTGTCCAGGTGTCAGCCATGCTGCGAGGAGCAGACGGAGTTGTCCTGTTCTGGGCACGACCAGCTCCTGCCAATTCCAAGGGCCGGGAACAGCCAGACCCCTCATGAAGCCGGGAGCGCCTCAGGGAAGCAGGGTATGAGAGGGCAAAATGGCACCTGGCAGTGAGGCGCGAGGGGAAAAAACGTGAGGGGAAAAAGGGCAAAGGGAAAAAGCATGAGGGGGAAAAGCTAGAGGGGAAAAACAAGAGGGGGAAAAGTGAGAGAGGGAAAAAGTGCAAGGGGAAAGTGCGAGGGCGAAAAGTGCGAGGGGTAGAAAGCATGAGGGGAAAAGTGCGAGCGGGAAAAAACGCAAGCGGGGAAAAAAAGTGTGAGGGGAAAAAAGCGTGAGGCAAAAGTATGAGCAGGAAAAGTATGAGCGGGAAAAAGCATGAGGATGAAAAGTGCAAGGGAAAATGTGAGGGGAAAAGTGCAAGCAGGAAAGCGTGAGGGGGGAAAATTGTGCGGGGAGAAGCATGAGGGGAGAAGTGTGAACAGGAAAAACTGCAAGGGGGAAACTGAGGGCAAAAAGTGCAAGCGGGAAAAAGTGTGAGGGAGAAAAAGTGAGAGCAGGAAAAAGTGTGAGGGAGAAAAAGTGAGAACGGGCAAAAAGTGCAAGCAGGAAAGTATGAAGGGAAAAGTGCAAGCAGGAAAAAGTGTGAGGGAGAAAAAATGAGAGCGGTAAAAGTGTGAAGGAAAAAGTGCGAGCAGGAAAAAGTGTGAGGGGAAAATTCGAGCGGGAAAACGTGAGGGGGAAGAATTGTGAGGGGAGAAGTGTGAAGAGGAAAAACTGCAAGGGGAAAAGTATGAGGGCAAAAAGTGCAAGCGGGAAAAAGCGTGAGGGAGAAAAAGTGAGAGCAGGAAAAAGTGTGAGGGAGAAAAAGAGCGGGAAAAAGCATGAGGGAGAAAAAGTGAGAGCAGGCAAAAAGTGCAAGAGGGAAAGTATGAGGGGGAAAGTGCAAGCGGGAAAAGTGCAAGCAGGAAAAAGTGTGAGGGAGAAAAAGAGTGGGAAAAAGTGCAAGCAGGAAAGTGTGAGGGGGAAAGTGCAAGGGGAAAAGTGCAAGCAGGAAAAAGTGTGAGGGAGAAAAAGTGAGAGTGGTAAAAGCGTGAGGGAAAAAGTGCAAGCGGGAAAAAGTGCAAGCAGGAAAAAGTGTGAGGGAGAAAAAGAGCGGGAAAAAGTGAGAGCGGGAAGAAGTGTGAGGGAGAAAAAGAGCGGGAAAAAGTGAGAGCGGGAAGAAGTGTGAGGGAGAAGAAGAGCGGGAAAGCGTGAGGGGGAAAAAGCGTGAGGGGAGAAGCATGAGGGGAAAAAACCTGAGGAGAAAAAAGTGCAAGGGGGAAAGTACAAGTGAGAAAGAGTGTGAGGGGGAAAGATTGCAAAGGGGAAAAAGTGAGAGGGGGAAAGAGTGCGGGAAAAAGCATGAAGGGAAAAGTGTGACAGGAAAAAGTGTGAGGGGGAAAAGCCTGAGGGGGGAAAGGTGAGAGTGCCTCCATGAGCCCCATCTCATAGAGGCAAGACAAGGCCACTGGGTTGCCCAAGATCCTCTCACCCCTTGAAAGGATCAACACCTCCGGGGTCTGGCTACTACCTGCTAGTGTACTTAGACCAGGATTTGGGAAGGGAAAATCCGATCTGCTGTACCTCTTAGGCTAGGGCTCGGCACCTTTCCCAAAGAAACCTGGTGCTGGTCTCTTTGAGCTAATCAGATCATCAGCAACCACCCCTAAGAAATTTAAACGAGGAATAACAAATAGGAAGTGATGAAAATTAATCCCTTGAAAAGTAACTTTCCAGGTGCGCGTTCTTGCTAACAGTCATTAAAATTTTCTGAACACACAAATATTTGCACAAATAACCAAAGATTATCTCAAATAGCAGAGTGGTTAAAATAGCCTTGCAAAGAAGCAAAGAGCAAAGCCCTACTCATTCATGAATATATTTATGCGTTTGTTTATTACTATGCAGCCAGCTTTAAACCCTTCCCAGCAGGGGAGAGACTCTATACCTTATGCCTATGGGCCTCATAATGCTTCCAGTGGGGATGGAAAAACTTCAAAAAAAGTTTGGCATTCAGATCCAGTTTCTCTGCTTATCTGCTGCTAATCCAAACTCTCCCAACATATCAAAAACGTTGAACCGGGCAGGAAACCACATGAGAACAGGTTTTCCTACAGGATTTCTGGCATTTCTACATTAGATTCCAGATGGAAACACCCATGAGAACAGCTTCTATCCTGGTATTTTTGGCACATTCAGTTCCAATTCTATCCGGAAACCTGAATTGGGAAGGGAAAGGAAAAAAAAAAAAAAAAAGAAAAAACCTCCACACAAACCAAAAAGCATCAAACGTTTGTCTCAGTATTTCAGAACCTGGAGAAAAGTGTATCATTTGAGGTGGATTTTAATACTAGGAAGGAGGAGGCAATGTTTTCGGTTTTATCTTCAGTGGTTTGTCTTTCCTTACTCCCAGTTTCACACATCCCCAAAGAGAAATACCAGAGGGCTCAGCTACCACAGCTAGAAATGACCATCCACCTGAAAATAAGCATGGATGCTACCCACAAAAAGATTTGGGCTTCACACAAATGACTTTGCTCCTTTCTGTGCACAAGTGAATCTCAGTTACCTAAAAATAAAGGCATTCATCGGAACTTCTGAAAAAAAGGATTTCAAAGGGGTTATCCATAACTACAGCCCAAGTCAGGCTTTTTGCCAGCCAAAAATGAATGAATTAAATGTGGTAAATGAATTCGCCCCATTTCCTGCAGTCCCTTTTTTGCTCATTTACCCAGCTTTGCCACTCCCTCTAGATTGGCAGATGCTTCCATAGGTAATAACTTCAGCAATAATGACTTTGAGCAGAACCTTTCCAAAGTTATATTCAGCCCTGCTCAGTGATTTCTGTTCCGGGGGTTATTTAATATCAGCCTTTTTCTGGGTTTTTTACTGTCATTGAAAGCATCTGCATTTTGTTCTCAATACTGTCTGATGCTTTCTGTCTGACCTCCCAGCCCTGCCTCTTGCTTCATGATTTTCTGCTGCCCACACTGGGGGAAAACAGAGAGAATGGTCCAGACTGTGACATCAGTGAGTTCATTACCTTCATCACGTCAATGCCTTAACCCTTTTGGGGTTTTAAGATGAATTCTACATAAATCTATATGAAACGAACTCAAAAAAAAAAAACTCCAAAAACCAGAAACAAAAAAAATTTCCCTGCTGCTTTGGTTCAACTAGCCCATTTCAAGCTGTGCCTACCAGTCTTAAAACCCCCAAATGCTCCAAAATCTCTTTTCCTAAAGCCCCGTGGATACATGTTCACGTGCTGCCAAATTCTGCCACCTTTGTACCCTACTTGTGCTGTTGAAGGTGGGACTCTTCAGTAAGGGACAAGGACACAACATCTGGTCTTCCCTTCTTGCTCCCCAGCCATTGACTGCTGTTTGCTGGGAATGGTGCCTCTGACCCCACTTGAAGTGCAGAGGATTTGCTTGTGTTTATACTTTTTAAGTTGTTTTTTTTTCTTTCCCCTGAAGAAATGCTGCTGCATCTACTCACATGTACATCAGTTCCCTCTACTGGCAGCATTAATTAAGCTATTCCTTTAATTCACCAGGTAGGTCGAGGGTTTGGAAAGGAAGATGAGCTCCTCTGGGTGGGAAGGTGTGGGGCTGTTACCTGCAGGGTGTTATGCTCCCGCTTGTTATAGCAGAAACATTAATACACTGGTTCTTTCCACTGTGCTAGTTCTCCTCTCCAGGTTCTTAAAACTCACTTTCCATGCTATGGTCCAGAGCAGCTCCTTAACATTATCTTAGCATATTTCAGTCCTTGAGTGTGGCAGTAAGTGGGAAACTGAGGAGCAATGACTCCTGAAGCAGCTCAGACAAACACACGGTTCATCGATCCCTGAGCTCTCCGTGTTGCGGCTGGGGTAAGCATCCAGCCTCTCCTCAACCAGGGCAGCCCCTCCTAAGGGACCAGAGGGTCCATCAGGCTCCTTTTACTCCTTCATGTACCCAGAGGCTCCTCTAAAGCAATGCTGGTTCAAAACATGTTCAAAGTCACTTGGCCGTTCTTCTACCTTTTCATTTTATTTTTTTTTTCTCTAGTTAAAGCAGATTGATTTTGTCCTGCCACAGGTAATGTTTTCCTCCTGAGGTATCAGGCCAGAGGAAGAAGTCATTCACTCTATTTGGGTGCTTGAGGAAACGCAGAACTGAGGAGAATCACTTGTCATTTAAAAATCAAAACAAAAACCCGACAAGAACATCTGCCCTAAAGAGAACAAGATACAAGATTTCCCCTTTGGACCCAAGCTGTCAGTATTTAGCAAAACCAGCAAAAGTCTTTCAATTTTCTAAGCAAATGGTGAGTAGTGCTATTTCACAGCTCTCCACAGCTGTTCCAGAAGTTTCCATAGGTATGTTTGGGTTTAAAAATTGCGGCTTAAGACCTCTATTTAAGACCAAACCAAATAAACCTGCACGGGTGTAGCAACCAATAATGCCATTCCTGGAAACGGAGCTTTTCTAGTGTAAGTAGAAGAGGAAGGACCACGTAGAAATTGGTAGGAAAAATAACAACAGCCTCTATACCCCGAATTTGCATATGCAAATGTAAGGGCATAAAGTTACAGACCTATTCAGCACCTCAGTTTAAATATGCTTCTCACTCCTACCCAGCATGGCTGAGATGCTTTCAATGTAGACAGTTTCTTTCTTGGAATTTTCAAAATGTGTCCTTATTGTGGATTTTCTTGTATTTCCTTTTTTTTTAAATTGAGGTTGTATTTCTAAAAGGGATTGTACAAAAATGTTGTGTTCTGATTAAATGCATTACAGGACCCACAGTCGCATTTAGAGGAGAAAAAAGCATTCTTGCTCACGCTGCTGCACGAGTTCCTGTTTGGGGAATAAAATTGTTTATTTCTGATTCTTCGAGGAGCTTTTGCAGACTGATCAAGTGTCAGGACATGGTAGTTGACTCAAAGGTAACATAGATATTGCCTCATAATATCTTTAGGACCTGAATCAAATCTTGAGAGACTTTGACACTACGGGAGGATAATGAAAATACATTTCTTTCTTTGTATTATCCTTCATAATGGGAAGCTTTACATTTCTTTTCTAGCAACTATGATGTACACTGTACTATCAAGGCATTTTTAGGGACCATTTACCTGAATACAATTTATGTGGAAGGTGTCTGAGAGCCAACCTGGATTTATGCTTCCTGGTCCTTGTAATAATAGATTTCTTTCTTTTCTTTTTTTTTCCCCATCAAAATAAATGTCAGAAAGTTCTTTGATTGTTCAGTAAGGGAGAAAAACATCCCTTTTCAAATGAAAGAAATGGTTATGGGCAAGGTTTTGGTGTTGCTGGAAGCTCTGTGGAGACCTCCAGCCCCAGGAACAATGCACACAAGGACACACTTTCCTCCAAGGTTTGTCCCAGCGCCTGTCCCTGTAGCAAGGAGGGCTCAAACCCTTCCTGGGGTTTGGGTTGCCCACCGTGTTGGCCACTGAACTGGGGCAAGTCCTTGAGGCAACAGAGCGCTCTTTGCAAGGTGTGTCGAGACCCTTCCACAAATGCAGGTTTGGGGAGGAAAATCCTTGCCTTTAGAAATATTGATTTGGAGCGATTCACCTAAATCATTCTTTCCCCTGGCATTTCTCGGGCTCTGAAAATCCTAATGCAGCCCAGCTCTTCAGAAGTGCCGTGTTGGTGTTTTTGTACACACACCCAGGCCCATCTGGATTCCCACACAGGCCAGGTATGTGCTATAAATAGCCCAAATTCAGATTATCAGGGGTGCTATTAGATTCTCTCCTGTGTTCATGCACACAGGTACACACACGCATAAAGTTCTGAAAAATTCTCCTAAGAAAAAAGGAATATTTTAAGGTAATGGGCGTCCCAAACTATGATATCAATTCCTGCTTCCTTTTCATGGTGACTGAGGTGATGCCTAACATGTGTCTACCCGAGGCAATGTCTTTTTGATATCATGCAGTGGAAATGGCAGAATCTGGCTCTTTAGTGACCATGACATCCAAAAATGGGATGCAGGACTTCACCTCTCTCTCACAGGTTAAATGAATATTCTGAGAGTATCGATCGTTCAGTCCTTCCAGTGGAAAGATGAATGTGATCGGCATCGATAATCAGAAAAAATATCATCTACATACCTCTCATATGCAGATGGTGGCTGTTCAATACCAGTCGGCAGTGCAGCTTCCTGGTGTGACAGGAAAATATCTGCAGCAATTGAGGATTAACAGAGGCCATTGCTACATCAGTGTTTTGTTTGTAATAGCTCCCATTCTATCAGAAATAACTGGTTGCACATTTCTGTGTCTGACATTAAAATTCACCATTGAAATCTCGCTTGGTAATAATAAAGCCCCTGCAAGAGTCTCTACAAACACACTAGACTCCAAATTAAAGAGCAAGTGTATTGTTAGGGTTTGCATGGATCTTTTTTGAATTAGTGCTAGGTGAACAATAAATAAAATTCCAGGAGAAGTTCCCCAAGCTGATAAGCATTCAAGGTATTATCTTTGCTCTGTACTGTATGCGCTTCTGGGTGAAAAAATTCTAATTGCACTTCCATTCAAAAATCAACCGTGGGAATAAGGAATCATGCTCATTTTATGCACAGCAGCCCGAAGGCCTTATCCTTAAAACAAATTACAGCGCCTCCTATGCAACTCACACTCTGAAGCTAATTCTAACCCTAAAGCAAAACTCCAAAATTAAACTTTAATCTGTGATCTAAACAATTTTGTGTTTGTGATCAATCTTGGTGGAGTGGATTTTAATATATATGAGTGTGTGCGCGTGGGCGTGGGCGTGTGTGTATATAGAAATATAAAACGCTCCGATAATTGTTATCGCGGATGAAGACCGAGCATTAAATACTCTGCTCGGTAAGACTGAGATAAAATACATACAGCGGAGGGAGGGAATATAAAGCTGTTAAGCACACACTCCTGTGTGTAACAGAGTCCTGGACTTGCAACCAGCGAAAGCTTAAATTCCACCACATGTATCATATTTACTACGTTCTGCCAAAGAAATAGGCAGGCTGCCATGCCATTAAAGCAATTACTCTCACCCTCTCAGATACGTCGAAATTAGATGCTGCTCCTTGAAGCCATACGCTGGGGGAAGAGAAGAGCGAGTGAGGGGAAGTACAAGGAGGAGAGGCAGAAAGGCATCAGTTCCTCCCAGAGAGGAGGAAAGGCTTTGGGCCGGCAAGAGTTAAAGGAGTTCGAAGTGTATGGTCTGTTTCTCCCCAACTTGGTGCAGTGACTCTGCATCCTGCAGGAACCTGTTCAGATGCTCTGATAAGTCAGACAGAATTCATGGGAGATTACCACACAGCTCCTGCCAAGCTGTGCTGCAGCGCGGGTAATAGATATGCTCCAGTACTAAATCCTAAAAGGCCCTGCTACACCTGTCAAGCATGCCCTGGAAAAGCACCCTCAGTTCAGATGTTATCACTGCTCTGCCTGCATCAGAAGATTTAGTGTCCACCCTGGAGGTTGCTTTTGCCGCACAGTTTTCAGGGGCAAAACAACAAGGAAGAAAGATGAGAGGAAAAAGGCAAATTATTCTTGCTTAAAGCAAAAGGAATAAAGTGATGTGCTTGCAGACTAGTTCAGCTTCTCACCCTGCATCTAGAAGGTCCCAAATCCCACATTAAGATGGTACTGATGTTCTAAGCTGATTAGCTCGGACGTGTTCGGCTCCCTGGACTGTGACACCACAAAGATGATCTTCTGTAGAGCGACTCTTTCCCAAGGAAAGCTGAACAACAAACCCAGCGGGGGGCCACCGGCGGTGGAGAGAAGATGCCTGCCTTTGATAATTAACTTTAAAACCGGTTCTAGAAAAGCTGCTCTGGCATAAAATGAACTTTGCAGAGCGCTGTTTATGAAACAATTGCTGCTCCTCCCATTAACCACGTAAGCAGGGATCTGGTCAGAAATGGTTCCAGTGTTACTTATCATTTCACGCCGAACAAACATTAGGTATAAAAGAAAAATACATACTTATGCAATGTATATAAATGAACACACACAGACACCCCCAAAATACAACAGCCTTGGGAACCACTCCTTTCTTAATATACTCCAAAATAGAGCCATGCATTTTAACCATCTGTCTCCTTGTTCAAATCTGCAGGAAATATCAAAGTACAGCAGTGGCTCCTTTTTTCACTAGGTGCACTCTCAGAGTTCAAGGGAGAAAGACTACAATTTCCTGACCCAGCATATTGCATTTTAAACTTCTGTTTCCTGAAGCCGATTTGAAGGAGAGATAAGTTCCAGCTATTGGGATGTCAACAAGAAGAGCCCCAGGCCGTTGTATTTATAGCTCCGTACAGTGGTAGAGGCTGGATTGAAAGGGGCGAGCGAACGGGTTGGCACGGGGAAAGCCCGTGCTGGACACACAAATGGCTGTGCCATGGGGACTGCGGCAGAAACCAGGAGTTCACCTCAGCCTGCTGTAAGACAGCTCTCTTGGCTCGCGGCTCTCCACAACTTGGATAGATTCTGTCTCTCAGCAAAGAAGAGATCAGAAAGGCAAGGCAGGGCGCAGGAAGGCCGGTAAGAGGAAGGATTGGAGGTGGGCATCACAAACGTGAGGTTGGGGACGGAGCCTGAGGCTTCAGGGCAGCTGCTGGAGAGGACAAAGGGTGAATCTCAAAATGTCCCCATCTGGCAGAGCAACGAGCAGGAGCAGACAGGCAGCCCCGAAGGTGCACGGGGGAGCCTGGCGTGCGCTCACAGCTACAGCAACAAAAGGCAAGAGAGAGCACTTTCTCCAGAACAACGGTGTCTCAGTAAGCAAGTAGGCATTTCTGGGGAAACGGCGCTCTCTGCGATGCGGTCATTGTCACACTATTTGGACACGTGTTCAAATCCATTAAGGACCTGTCACGCTGTCAAGTCCTTGCCACCAAACACCTGCCATAACCTGTGCGAACAGCACCGCGCGATGCCCGAAGCATCCACCTCACCTGAACCCCATCCCAGCTGGCGCGGCTGCACCAGCAG
>VZTA01004933.1:73082-108082 GCA_013398855.1 Mohoua ochrocephala | reverse complement strand
GCTCCAAGGTCATTAATGAAAATGTTAAATAAGATGAGTCAGACTGATCCTTGACGAGCTCTGCTAATGAGCCCTTCTCCTGCCCTATGCTTCCCCTCGCACAATCCGTTGCTGTCTCCCCTTTTAGCCATTCCTCACCACTCTCACAAGAAGCCCCATCTCTTCCCACTTAACTAGATGTTTCCCATGTGGCACTTTATCAAGTGCTTCACTGATGTCCAGACAGATTAGATCTCCTGCATTTCCTTTGTCCCAGGAATCTGTTATTTTACCAGAGAGAGATGTCGTCTCGCTCTGGCATGATCTACCTTTTATAAATCCAGCTAGGATTTATCCCACTCACCATAAACTTCCCCATCTTTGTTTTTCTCAGGAACATAACCCAAAGCCTTATAATAATATTGAAGTTGCATCGAGAAGCTTTTAGGTCCCCGGATTGCTCTTCCAGGCCCAAACCATATATCTATTTGCTCTTCGGTGCCGTGCTTTATCACCTGTTTGACATCCCTATTAAAATATTTGCTGTCATTCCCTGTTTCTAGCACATCCCGAAGACTGGGGGAACCTCGGTTCGCACAGAAGCGTGTGCCTTTTCTAATTATTCCATGAGTGCTTCGATTCAACACATTTTAACCTATAAATTACTCATTCACTGTGATTATTCGTTCGAGGATTAGATATCTAAGATTTATTCTTCCAGCACTGCGATGAGCAAACCTACCACAGACCACGTGGGTTTATTCCCCAAATCATTATTGTGCTCTCAGACTGTCTGCCCTGGCATCAGCGAGCTCCACCTGGAACTGCTTTGTTTGCTCTGTTACAAAGGAGTTTAAGATACTGATCCACAAACTTGTGTTTGAAAGCCAGAAAATTATTTCCTAGGAAATATCCAGGGATAGGATAGGCAGGGGCAGGGGAAGAAGTCCTCTTGCAAAAGGCAGGGGAAAGGTAACATAGATCCAGTCAATCACGGAATGACAGCATGATTTGGGTTGTAAGGGACCTTAAAGTTCATCCAGTGCCACCCCCTGCCATGCGCAGGGACACCTCCCACTATCCCAGGTTGCTCAGAGCCCCATCCAACCTGGCCTTGAACACTTCCACGGATGGGGCATCCACAGCTTCCCCAGGGAACCTGTGCCACGGCCTCACCACCCTCACAGGGAAGAATTCCTTCCTGATACCTAATCTGATCCTACTTGCTTTCAGTTCGAAGCCATTCCCCCTTAACCTGTCACTCCAGGCCCTTGTAAATGGTCTCTCTCCACGTTTCTTGCAGGCTCCTTCAGGTACTGGAAGGCCACAATTAGGTCACCCCAAAGCCTTCTCTTCTCCAGGCTGAACAATCCTAATTCTCTCAGCCTTTCCTCATAGCAGAGGTGCTCCGTCCCTCTCATCATCTTCATGGTCCTCTATTCAGACCAGAACTTACTGAAATTATTATCTCTACTGCACAGCTCTTTGTTTCTGAACATAAACAGATATTTTATTCTCATTTCAAAAATAAAAGGAAGAAATTGATGTTTTTCTCCTTTATCCACGGGAAGTCAATCTGGCATTTCCTTACTCCAGGCAAGCAGGAATTTTATTACCCCAATTTGCATTAAACTAGCTTCATCTACAGTCTCACCTTCCTACAGATCATTCATAGCCATACCCTCGCCATGTCACTGAGCGTCCCTGGCACACTGTGCACATCAGATGCCACCTCTGTCACACCGGAGACTGTGCCACTTCCCAGGTGACAAAAGTCACAGCTCAGACCACAGCAAGTACCAGTAACAATTTGCAAGAACAGATGTAAGGATGACTTAAAATACAATCATTTGGGAATTCTCGGTCAAGTTCCCTCCTGAATATTTACTCATTCATTTGATGCTATTAAATAAACCCCCCCCAAAAAACAACATAAACCAGTAGGGTAAAAGCCATAAGAGAAAACAGCTTTCATATTCTCCATGCTACTTGCACTCCCTCACAAAGCCAAGTGCTCGTATTGTACATAGCAGCTTGTGTAAGGACAGGGACAATAGCTTTCCATGCACATTTTATCAGGATTAGAACTGCTGCGCCATATATAGAAATGTGTGATAAGTGCATTAGCAAAATTATAACTGTATTTTAATCACAGCATAACAACCTCACTGAAAGTCCCTCTACAAGGCAGGCAAACCCAATAATGCTCAAGCCTGAATCTGAATTTTGAGCCCTCCGTGAGTGTTTGAGTGGGTTCAAAATTAAGTAAAATGAGTTTATCTATCCCTATTTCTCTAATAATACTTAGCACTTAGCACTTTTCATCTTCAAAGCACTTTACAAACATTAACTAATTAACTATTAATTGGTAAATTTGAAAAGGTTGATAGGTGAGGTGAGTTTCGGATAAGACCCAGCAATACGGATGTTTAGTTTATCTGTGAATTACTTAATCATTAGTGAATCATAGAAATTAGAAATGAAAAAGACCTATAGGGTCACCCTGTCCAGCCTGCTGCCATTACAGGATTTTCCCTTACAATATATTCTCAAGTGCTTTGTCTAGTTTAATTAGAAACTATCCAAGCAATGGGGCTTCCACCATTTCCCTTGGGATATTCCTCCTTAGTCTAATGTATCTTTCTGTTAGGAGGTTATAATATTCAACATAAGTTTTTTCTTGCCATTTCATCCCATCATTTCTGCCTATGCCCTCTCAGACCATTTCAAACAATTCTTATGCAGTTCGATTACACGCATAATTTTTTCCCCTTTGCTCCTCCCTGGGTCGATCTGGCCCAGAGTCACCAGATACTGGAAAGAATTTATTCCTGAAGAGCGAAAAAATAGCTTTTGTTGCCACTGCAGGCTACTTCCAGCCTAAACCGTATTTTAGATGAAACCACCTCAAACTCACTTCTCTTAGCAAAGTGGATTGCAGACTGTGAGCTCAGGCATCAGCCTGGGTAAAGCTCTCCCCCAGTAAAACCAGCATTTCTCCTTGTCCATGTAATCCACACAGACTGCAGATTTCTCAGAGCCTCTGAGGTGAGTCTCATGTGTTGTCCCTAAAGCCAGCCATGGTTCTTTGGTCCTGCACCACCCCCAGTCCAGTACCGAGCCTAAGCCACTCCACTTTTCATTCAGAGAAACAAACTTCATTCCTTTCAATCAAGAGGTCCCAGAAGACAACTTTGAAGGAGCTTGTTTCCAGGACAAACCGAGGCGTGTTGCTGAGAATTAAAGCAGAGCTAAGGAATTAGACAGAACACCGTGGTGTAAAAACATGCTTACATTCACGTGGTACCCAAAAGGTCTCCACTAAAATGATACCATGAAAAAATCACCACACCTCATAAGTTTTTCACATCTTTGTCACCCAGGATTCATGGGTTCTTTTGCTACTTCTGACACCAGATATGTTCTGATTTCTCTACGGACATCCCATTTTCCTGCCTGTCTCCTCCTAAATGCCATTTGCAAGCTTTTCCAAATCATGGACAAATACTGTTTTGGCTTCACGGTTGCCTTTCCTCTTACACGCTCAATTTGCCAAGGCAAATCAGCTGGATAATCTTCCAATCCCTGGTAACCCAGGGTTTCCCAGTGCCTCTGCCCTTGCTTCCTCCATTTTCCATGCTGGGGAACCACAGGAAGACACGAGATGTGACTACATTGGTTGGTCTATTTAGAACTGTTGTACAACAGATTTGGATTCCTGAAACAACATCGCAGGACTTTGCCAACCACAAACAGACCTGCTGACTTGCCCAGGTGATCCACACAATGTAAAACAAGGATGATTTCAATTTGGGACCTTTTTTCTTTTTTTTTCCCTAATTCCAAATGTAAAATCTTTACAGTGAAAATCTAAACAAACTCCAGCTCTATAATGAGCACAGACAAACATCTGTCACTCTTGTGATTTCCCTCCAGCCTATGATAACAGATCACTTCTGGCCAGTTTACTGCAACAAAAATAAAGCTGATTATTTAAAGTTCTAAAAATAAACAAACAGAAGTAAATATACTTGACCTGAGACACTCAGATGAAAAGCTGGGTCAGGCTGTTTTAATTTGTTATGACCCAACAAAAGCTGATGAAAGCTTTTACAAGATTGCTCCGAGGTCCTCACCTCCGGTAGAGTCTGGACCAGCTGTGGTACCTCAGAGCCAGCCTGATCAACTGGGCAGAGGGATGGAGACATGAATAGAACGCTTGAGACGGTGCCAACTCCTCCAGCAAAGAAAGCTCCACAGACATAAAGGAAAACCTAAAACTGTTTCCTCAAAGGACTTGGAAAGTTCTCCTGCACATGCTGCAAGTCGCTTCCCTCCACCAGTGATTGTAACAGCACCGTTAATAATTCCAAAAGTCTGCAACAGCTCGAATCCAAACTTTGAAGGCGCTTTTTGCTCTGGAGGAGATATACTTTCAGCCCAGTAGAAAGGAAAAAACCAAACGAAACAAAACTGTGAGTTCTTCTACAAAACCAGACAGTTTATTTTCTTTTTAATGATGTGCAAAGCGGTGCAAGTTTGAAGATGTATCAGCCAATTGTTGTAAATATTTTGTAGTCCTTAATTCAGTTTTTTACCTGGAGGACAATGTTTGTTTTATAGAAGTCATTGTCTGCTTATCATTTTTCCAGTTTTTGGTATTCAAAAGGTAGTCAATTCAACTTTTATTTTTCAAATCATAGACGAAAATAAACATTCTCCTTTGTTGTGTCCCACAGAAGCACATAGTGAACAGTATTAAATACAGACAATTCAACTGCAAGCTATGAGCATTTTTCATTCCTTAATTTGAAGGGGAACTATCCTGGAGGGGGAAAAAAAAAGTCTAAGCATATATAGAATTAAACTTTGGTGCTTCTCTGCCAACAAAATTCTCCCTCACATCAGGAGTAAGATTTTATAAAGCAGTCAGTGATGAAAGGTCATTTCAAAAGGGGCTTTGCACAACCCACCTGAAAATGATGCTTCTTCCAGTATCATGCCAGGCATCCAGGAAAAGATGCAACCAAACCCAGTGGGTCCTTGTCTGCACAAGAAACCCCTTCTTTTCATCAGCCAAAACAGTTTAATGGCATTTTAGTCACATGTGAGTACAGGTGGCAGAGTCTGGCTGAGCTTTTTCAAACTGATAACAGGGATAAAATTGCATTCATATATAATTAATACATGCTCAGTCATTTTTGAAGAAAGATATTTTTCAGGCAGACATTCAAAGATCTGAGTTTTGATTTTTACTGGTGCTAAAACATTTCCCAGAGACGTGTGTGTGTGTGTGTGTGAGGGAGAGAGGACTTACACATTGCTCAAAATAAGAAAAAGACCATGTAAATGTCACTAAATACACTTGAATAACATAATTTGACAAGTCGCCAAAAACCCCACAAACAGAAACCACCAGCCCACCAAATATATAGGACATAGGAAGATGCTCACTCAGCCTTCCAGTACTCATAGGGACCCATCCCCTCTCAAAACCCAACTTCTCATTCGGTCAGCCTGCATGTAAATTGAACGAATCCTTGCTGGAATCTTCGCGACCCCCATCTTACTGCTGGGCACGGCTGGGAGGGACCCCAGGGTCCGGGAGATGGAGAGGATGGCCACCACAACGGCAGTGGTTGCATAGGTCAGGGCTGAGCTGTGCCAGGGGGTCACAGCAGAGACGCTCACTCGGCGTGTCCTCACACTGTCACATCCATCGGTGGATGGGACCAGCTCCCTACATTTATTATTTTTTTTTTCCCTTCCCTGAAAATCAAAAAGCGGTTCATGAGTTGGTCGAGAGCCAGCAAAAATGAATAGTAATGAGCCAATTTCAATAGAAATAGGCTCATTACCATGCCAGCGGCTGATAAAACCAAATGCTCTCAATTCTCTCCAGCAAACGAGGTGCTGGAGGCAGTGTCCACCCTCCTGCCTGCAGGAAATAACTCACAATTTCAAAATTAAAAGAATCAAAATACAAGTTGGAGTTTATTCCTATGTTCATACCTCCGTCCCCCTGCAGGGTCCTTTCTAACCAGCTGGCAAAAAAGCTCAGATACCACTCAGAGTTCTTTTTAGTGAAAAGAGGGGAAAAAAGAGCCTGTATATTTTCTGTACATTGTTCATTCCCTGAGTGGTAATGGGAAATCCTGTGTAAGCTCCAGCAAGAGAGACAGTCTAAGGAGCTTCTTTGAATTTAGCACATTTCTCTGCACAACAGGAGGCTACACCTGACAGGTTTTCTTCGGTGTCAGAAACATACTTGCAATTTTTCAATTGGAAAAAAAAAACAAAAAAACCAACAACTTAACCCCAAAACCCTGTGCCAGGCCTAAACCAAAACTCCAACCACACAAACATAAATATCTCAAGCCAAAACCCCTAAATTCAAACCCTAAACCAAACAAAACCACAAGCTTCTCAAGCCATGAAACCACCACAAAACAACAAGAAGATGTGGATAAACAAGCTAGGATGATTTGGGGAAAATAAAAAACCAGAAAAATGAATGCTCCCACTCTTAATTTCCTCACCACCTGACAGTGGCAGGACGTGAGGAGTGTGGCTGAAGAGCTGAAATCACTCCAATTTTCCCTTAAAAGGGGTGGTTTGGACACAGGGACTGTGGGCTGGAGAGGGTGTCCTGGGTGGCAGAGAGGGGACATCATCACACATTAGTGATGATGTTCGGCCCCCAGAGGAGACAGACAGACACCAGGACACACAGCACATTCCCACACTGGATTGCTTTGCCAGTGAAAATCAGAGGAATTGCTCCCTTCCCTCCTAACCTTCAGAGGGGAAGAAACCTAAGCCAAATTTCAGGAGAAAGAACCCAATACTGTGGTAAAAATGGGTATAAACACCTCCTGTCAGATACATTTCTAAAGCAGAGCAACTATTTTTGGTTTTGAACAGAGGAAATAGCGCAGCCCGCAACATTACCTGGGCTGCACAGATTTCACCCATTTTCACATTTCAGTGCAGGTTTGATGTTTGCTAGGCACCTCCTGTCCCACACGTCCCTCTCCCTGCCCATCCACCCGGTCAAGCCAACAACATTTAGCCTTCAAAAATTATTTTTTCCATTCTGCCATAAAATCTTGCGAGGCTTTTCCATTTTAGCAGCCTGAGAGTTTTAACTATCCCCTCTTTGCCCTGCCAGCCATTCCAGCCCTGAAACTACAAGGCGGCTGAGTGGAGTACATCATCTGTAAACTCGCCGTGCCTAGTCAGGGGATCTGGGGGGCTTTCTGCTGCACTGAAATAGAGCCTTTTAACACTGAACGGTGCAAATTGTCCACTGGGGACAACTTCAAATGTCTCTACAATGCATATTTCGCAGCGCTTACTGGCTGGCTCCGGCTGAGCTGCTACTACTTATTTAGGAGCCTACAAAAACTATTTTATAGATTTTGTTTTGCTAGAGTAAATATTAAGTTTTAAATACATTAGGAAAAATCAGGGCAGGAAGAGAAACAGATTAAATAAACCTTTCGGAGAGACTATTTACTTTGTATTTGTATTTTTTTTTAACGAACTCCTTTCCCCGAGGTCAGGACACTGACATTTCAGTACACACAGGCTTTAAAAATGAGAGCGCTCGCTCCCTTCACATGTGCTTACTGAAGGCAGCTCCCCTTGTTAATATTAAACTTTTCTATCTGGTTATGACACTGGCTGATATAATAAAGCGGCGATAGTCTTATTATTCAAGCACTGCTGTGATAAATTATCTACACTAATTCTGGAGCCAAAGTTGTCTGGTTCCAGCTGGTGTTGCTTAGATCTGTCTTAAGTCATTAGGAATCGGTGGAAAACTCTTTTCAGAGTCCAGGTCTGACCCCTTCTTATCCCCAGAACATCTATGTGTGTGTGCTCACACACATACAAAGCATGTCCTCGTTGCTAATCCATTTCAATTAAGATTTATTGAGAATATTTTGGCTTGTGGGGTGTTTGTCCCCCTTAATCTCTTCTCTTTCCTTCCTGTCATCTGTGGAAGGTAGTGCTCTGTAACTCGGCATCACCCCCAGAGCAACTCTTCAAACACAGGAAGTAAAACAAGCTGCAAGTGATTCAGGCAGAGATACCCTTGTTTAACAATGGGATTTCAAAGCTAAGTCTGATAGAAATGATGGTATTGCCAGAACTTTTCTCAGCCCCCCTCTGCAGTGCTTCATCCCATTTGTACTTGTACACACACACTGCAGATCTGCACATAGGACAATGTTTACTCCTGGCCCCGCCTGATGCAGACGTTTCCCAGGGAAGTTTTACAGTTTGGCTCACAAACACCAAGCAGTGGTCTCCCTCCAAACACAGTATAAACCTCAACCACTCCACACTGGGCAGGTCTCATTCTCCAGGTCCGTTTGGAGTTGATGGAACCCAAGGTGCCAGAAGGCTGGTCCCAGGTGAGTTTAGATGTTTCTGTTCAACCTGCACATTCACATTTTGTCTTGCACAGACAGGGTCTGTATAGGCCCCTGGGATCACCAAACTCACCTCCCTGACAGCACGGGATCGTTGCCTATTCCTCAGTAAATCACACGGTCTTGGTTTTAAATGTCCCCTGGTCACAGTTCAGCCAAACTCGAGTCACTGGGTTCGGTACAAGAGTAAATGTGTGAAGCCCCAGGGCGCACGCACAAAGTCAGACCGGGTGGTCAAAGGGCTCCTCTCGAGCTCCAAACCTGTGAGTGAACAAAACAATGGAGCCTCCATCGCTTCATCCCAGGAACAACTCAGCAACCTCAGACATCCCTCCATCAGGGAGTTTTCTTCCCAACTTCAGTAATTTCATCCAAATCTCTATAATTTACCTTCAGTTTCCTTTCCCTACTTGTCACACCGTGCCCACGTCTTTTCTTTATCAACCAGCCCCTTCAGCCCCCAACACCATGCACATGGAGCTCCAACACGTTTGGATCCTCCTTTTGCTGCCAGACCTCCCTGCAAGCTCCCATCACTCCAGGATGACCTTAAGGCTTCATTGGAGCTCTAAGTGTATTCTAGTGACTGCAAGGTTTTTCCATGTTAAGTCTCCTATTGTCCTTTATTCATGTTTCTCATCTTTCAGTTTTCCCTGTATCATTCCCATATTTGCAGCTCCTCCCTATTTGATATAATTTGCAAGTATTTTCCTTATCCCAGATCATTAATGAAGATGTTAATTAACGCGAGAGCTCACGCTGTGGTAACTCACCAGTAGCCTCTTTGCAACTCCACATCCCTCTGCTCAGCCTCGCCTTTGTTTCTGGTCCCTCCGCTGGGGTTGGGAGCGCGCGGCGGAGCTCACACTCCAGCAAAGCTCAGAGAGATGGCATGAATGTGATGGAGGAGGACTTGGGGATGTCACCTCCCGCCCTCACAGGCTCTCCCATGAAGTCCCCTTGCCCTCCTCCTGCCCACTTCTCAGTTTGCCCATCTGTAAAACAGGGGCCATCGGACAGATACAGCTTGGGAATGGAGGCTGATGGACGACCGGCTGCAGCTTCTCCAAGAAAATATCCTGCTCTGTTCCTCAAGTGAACACAAACCTGAACTCTCATGCACTCAGAATCAAGCAGGAGATAAACTTGCAGATTAAGCTTAGGGTGAGAAGGCAGCACCCCAGGAAATCTGCGCGATACATACGTGTAAATGTTGGCCTGGGCACACATACATACATACACACACACACATATAAATATATACACATATATATATTTATAAAGAACTGTTGATTCCTCGCTGTGTTTAAGAGGTTATTAACACTAATAGAAAATTACAATTTGCTTAAGTTTCCCAGGACACCTCGCCTAAGAGAGCCCAGCAGCTCGCCCAGCAGCCCGCCCAGCATGTCCCCCCATTCCAAATTGGTTTACATTAGCCTGTTCACAAACAGAGCCAGATTCCTCCCCAGATAAAACCTGCACCAGCCATGCATTTTTTCAAACACAGAGTTGCTTGTTTTCACCTCTTTAAAGGCATAAATTCTCTGTAAAGATGAAAAATCTCTGCAGAACCGAACCCTTTTAGAACAGCTCCGTCAGCATCTGAGCTGCATCTCTCCCATTATCAAAAAGCATCTTGCAAGAGAAGCCCTTAAGAGAGACCTCTAAATAATGTTATTTTTACATACAGAGAAAGCTCACAGGCCCTCCACAGCCCGAAAGCAGCCCTTTTTCAAGGCAAGAGGAGTCAGGAGGAAAGGGCAGGTCAAGAACCCGCGCTCAAGGTCACCTCTGTACAAACACCTGCTTGTCCACGGCTCGCACCTGCACCGACTCACAAACACAACGGGGCCGGCTCTGTCGATACAGCCCTTGCCCTGCGCCACAGGGGGAGGCACGACCTCCCTCCCAGCTTTAACCAAAGGCAATCAAAGGGAAGATTTGTTTTTTTCTACCGGACCCAGAAGGTCAAGTTTCTCCCCCTCCGACATCGTACTTCTGAAAAGACTAATTGGGCCTTAAAGATTGCAGGTGTCCCGCCAAGCGGGTGTGGCGGCGCATGCTCCCTGTGAATTAAAGGATGCCTCTGGAAAGTGCTTTCTTTATGCAACCCATTGGTTTTCTTCCGGATCCTTCGCCAACGTGCGCAGAAAGAATAAAATAAAATGGAGAAGAACACCAGTGGGGATATTTTCCTGCCGGGGTGGTCGGCTGCCCCCCACCCCGTATCTGTGGATCGAGCCCTTTGGAAGGTGTATTTCCATGTTGTTCACTAACTAGCTCACCGCCGCCATTAACTGCCACACATAAAATATCTGTAAGGGTGAACAAGGCTATTTACCGAGCTCCTTCCCCCTCACCCTCCTTTTGTTTGGGTTTTGACTTAGCGTCAAGTTTATTTAAAGTCTTAAGGCTCTCCCTCTCCACCCTCCCAGTGCTTGCAGGAGCTTTTCTGTGCACATCATGTGCCAGCAGAGCCTTGCTGGAGCTAAGCCGTGATGGCCGAGGCCAGCGGATCCTTGCTGGAGGCAGCGTGACACCGGCAGTAGCAGCAGGGATGTGCCACGTCAGAGCATCTCACTGCAGTGGTTCAGCTAAGGGGTCCCTGCTCCAACACACAAAAACCAGGCAGTTCACAAATCCCACCTCTTAGGTTTTGCCATTAGCTCTTTTTGTATAACACTCCTCCTTCCTCTCCCTCTGTTCCCAAGGTTCAGCTGTCTTGATCTCCCATTAACCCTCCAGTCAGCCTCTGATATCTTTCTTTAAAAATACCTAGTGAGGCCAAGTTATGTTTACAAAGCAGGAGGGACAGCCACACATCCCCTCCAACAATGCCCAACATGAGAGGGAATCCCTGAGGATGCAGCAGCAAAGATCCAGAAGTAAACTGATAAAATTTGTCCCAGCACAATCCTGGGGTCAGGGATGTCAGAGATCACCCTGGATTCAAGTTTTTAATTTTTCCAACGGGAGTGCACTGGAGGCGAAGTGCTGAGTGAGGTGAGGTAAAGATTTTATTTTTTTTCCTGAATTGCTTAATATGTTGACTTCCCCTTCCCGTGGCAATAAAAATGTCATTAGGACCTGTTTCAATGCATTCTTGCTGCGTGTCCACCAAATTTGCACAAGAGGAAAAAACCAGAGGTATCAGTCCTCCCTACAAAGACCCTTGGAGGAAGTGCTGGGCATCACTAAACCATCCCAATATCAAGAACTCAACGCATGACTTTTAGGCATCCTTTCCTCCCTCCTCCAAATTCGCAAGGGAAACAACTACAAATGGTTTGAGCTTTCTCTTCTTAAAAGCCCGATGTTCCTGCTACTACACCACCATTTCCCTTTCTTTTACCCTGGAGGTAATTAAGGAAGAGCTCCCTGATTTGGATTTTGGGCTGAACAGAGGCGGCTGCTGCATCAGAGCCGCTATCATGGTCACACGCGGTGAAAGCCCTCCTTAACTGCAAACACAACCAGCAACATCCAGGCCAGGGCTTTAGTACCCCCAAAACAACACAAACTCAAGCGCTCTTGGAGACTTAGAGATGCAGAGAAGAGGTGAGGTGAATTTAAACCTCTCCCCTCACAAGTTTGGGTTTCAGCCTCCAGCCCCATCAGAAGTCTCCGCATTGGTCAAAAGCTGCTGGGTCAAATCTCTCCCACGTCCTCCTGGAGGTAACAGATAAGTTTAAGCAGCCACAAAAACTGCATGACAGGCTTCATCAATTTGAAAACCACCCCCTGTGGAGCTGCTGGGGTTGAAGGCAACTTGGTCCTCATAAAGAGGAGCATCACCAGGGCTTTGAAAGAGAAATGTATTTTACAGCATTTCAATCAATACAACGTAAAGCGAGGGATTTTGATTCGGAGCCCAAGCATCCAGCTACTCCTTGATGCTCAAAGAGCCAGGACACATTTTAGGGAGAAAGCTCTCCATCTGCCCTCGGTGAATCACGTCTAAATGTTTTGAAGAGAATTAGATGAAGCAGTCAAGCAGCAAACAATAAAAGAGTAAAACTTAAAAAAAAACCCAACGAACAAACCAACCCTAAAGGCCTGAGTCTTTTCAATATCTCTCAATTTCAGGGGAGATTGTCATCTCATGTCCTACCTGCATCCAGCAACTGATAACTACTGCAAAACAAATGTCAACAAGGGAGTGCGTGGCAGACATCAGCGAGGCACTGGAGGGATGTGGGGAGGGCGACGGAGGAGGAGAGGAGCAGCATCCTCTGTGGGAGACCCTGCTGTGGGAGACGAGGCTGGCAGTTGGCTATTATCAGCATTTTCCTGCAGGAAGAAAGCCTTGACATCACCCTCCCAGGCTTGAGCCATACATCTGGATACCAGATCAAGATCCCCAGGCCAAATGTTGGCAATGGAAGCTCCCCAGCCAGCTGCTCTGCACTGAGCCCCCGCTGTCCTCCCTCTCACACCACCACTGTGGCACTGACAGTGTCCTTGCAAAGCTCACACCCAGGCTGCCGAAGCTAAGCCTTCAAAACACAGATAGAGCGAAATAAAAGAGCTTCTCTCCCCTTCCCTCCAAAGGAAACAAAATTCAGCGTGATAAATGGCCATCCTAAACCCATGTAATCATTTTAACTCAATGAAACGAGATTTGCTCAAGTTACTGCAGGCTCTAAACTTTGGAGCGAAAGGTGGGAGCGACCTGGCACAATCCAGCAGAGTCAAAGCAGAGCTGCCCCAGGGGGCAGGGACGGATCGTGTCTCACCCTTTGATACTGCCTCGCTGAGTAACCTGCCTGGAGCAAGCCTTCACGCCAGCTCCAAATTAACACCATCAATATACGCTCCGAGTGAATCAGCTGGGAAGCCCAGGAAGGCACGAGAAAAGGTGGGGACGGGTCACAAAACTGTGCAGTTTTAGGATGGGCTGAATCCTCCACGCACCAAACCGGGGAGAGACAAACATCTCGATTTCTGCAGAAGTTTGCTGCCAGTCTCCATTTTACACACTCAGCTTTATCCATCAGTATTTCGTGTCCAAAGCAAAAAAGGAGCCATTTGGAAACAAAACCAAATATCTTTGCATTTCACCTTTCAAGGAAAGGCAGGGGCAGCATCCAGCGTAATTTAATGCCCGGGTACAAGTGGGAATCACAAACCATCCACTTCCTTTCCAGGGACAAAAAAAATCCTTAGCTGAACCAATATGCTTTTTTCCATATTTAATAATTTGATTTTGAAGGCTAGTCATATCAAAGAGCAAAATATTCAATATCGTTAATTCAGTTTTGCAAAATATATTCTTAATTTAAAAATGATTTTGCTCGGAGTGGGAGTGTAGTAATAAAGCAGGTATTGACCAGCTCTTATTGATTGTGCTGTCCTCGGGCAAGGAACACTGACCTTGCTCACACTCTTATTGCTTACGCTTTCCCTGGCCTTCTTCATCTATGCCCGCTCAATAATATATTATTAATATATATTTTTAGCAAAAACTGTATGTTACAAGGTTAGGGCTTCTTAGTGATTTTGGTTTTGTTTTTTTTTCTTTCCAAGCTGCCTTGCCTTTGGGGTTCTACAGGGAAGAAAAGCTTTTGCAGACGAGTTGCTCCCGGGCTGCTGTTCACAAACACCTTTACACCAACTTGCTTGGCTGAGCTGATGGAGGCCATGCACAATTTCCTCCCCCCTCTCCTTTTAATTGATAGATTGTTCGGCTGCCAGTCCTTTAAGGGACCAAAATTCACCAAGTAAATATAATCAGGGGAAGAGCTATACCTCAGGTATTTAAAAGAAAGATAGCACATATTTCCAGTGAGATTCAGAGTTAATAATGCAATTTAATTGTTGATCGCTCTTTGGAGATAATTATAACTGGTTCACCTCTGCCTTGCACTTGAAGCTGTCCTTTACACCTAGCTCAAGGTGGGATTAAGAGTATGCAATGGATGTGTTGGCCCCTCCAGCCCATGATCCCACACCCTCACAGCCATGAGCACCTCACCAGGACCTGGAGATGGGCTCCAGCATCCTCATTTCACCACTCTGTGCTCTCCCATTGACAGGAATCTCCAAAACCTGTCAGATATAAGCAGTTTTGTGTCTGCAAAACCTAGGCCTGATCCAAGTTCCCAGACTTTGCGTTGGGTCTATGTCTTTTCACTGGTACAAAATTACCTATGGAAGTGGAGAAGAGTAGTATCTAAACGTTTTGTTCAGTGTTGTTCACAGCATTTTATCTTTTCATGACCAACTTCTATTAGGTGCTAGAAAAACAAACCGAGAGTGGAATATAAAAATCAACACAAAGGGCAAAATCAGCTGCTGATCTGCAGCCCTTGTGGGGTGAGGCACTGGGGCAGGAGCCTGAAAACAGAGCTGGCTTGGAGGAAACCACCTGAAAAGCTGTTCACTGACCAAGGTCCTCGGCAGATGAACTTGGCTTCTTTGGCTCGTTAATGCTGTAAGCCACCCATCCTCTCTCTGTGCATAAGCAGCAGTTATCCAGGAAAAAAAAAATGGAATTATCTGTGATCTACCTGCAGGACACATTGCATTCCCCTGCCTGGCCCGCCACGTGTACTCGTATTTGCATGTGCAGCTCGTAACTGGGAGCCGAATGCTCAATGACACTTTTGTATGAATGACACCACGGGAAAAAAAAAAAAATAAAATAAATTGTATCGCATTGTATTCCCAGCCATTGAGGGCTCTTTTGTTTAGTTTGATAATATTACATGTTTAATAAAACACTGTTGAATTTTGATTGCATCTTGTGAGCACAGTCCTTTATCCTTTCGCCAGCTGGCTGATACAAAAGCTTATTTTCTTTTTAAAGACATTTCAATTCCCAATCTCCATCTCTCACTCCCCGGATGAGTGGGAGCTGGGGGTGTGGAGAAGGCACGAAGTCCAGCCTAACACTGACCCCCTTCGGCCGGCCGCTGGGGGGGTCAGCCTGGGATGCCCCTGGCACAAAAGGGGGGGCACACCGGGAACCAGACAGATGCAGGTGGGGATGGGAAGGCATTGGTTGGGTTATTTATGCCTCTGTATGAGTAACAATGAGCAGCCTCAACGCTCAGCTAATTACTTTGCTTTGCATCAGCATGAGAGCAAGAAGAAACACACGCTGCACGTCCGACCCCGGCTTTTCCTTCGGCTTTTTTACCCTCCAGTGGAAGAGATCAACAAGTTCACCTTGCATTAGGGCTGCATCGATCAGAGCTGATTAAATCCCAAACCGTGAAAAATTTCATAAACTCTCCTTCATGATCAATTTATGTGGAAAGTCCCCATTTCAGTGCTTCGAGATGCTCAGGCTGTTTCCAGGGGCGCCTTCAGCATCTGAGGAGCTGATGTCTAAGCCATGGGCACCTCATGTGCGTCCAAGTGCCAGCACCTCCCTGAAGCCACACCTATAACCAAGCAGCAATTAAATTGTGTAAAGGCACAGGCCCCCAAACTCCACCAGTTACACCACAAAAAAAAGGTTTAATTAATTCTGGTATTCTTTGGGGTTGGGCCAGTTGGGAATTATCATGAGCCAGCCCAAGCCGAGCCTTCGCAGGTCAAGAGAGCTCAATAACATGGGCAGGATTAGGTCCCTGGGACCCATTTCCTAATCAGACTTGGCTAAAACCCAAAGCTGTCCAGCTTGCAAGCATGAGCAGACACTTCTCAGTTTAAGGACTTAAAAAAACCTGCTCCTCAAATAACTTCTCCTTTCACCCTCGCCAAAATCCCAGCAAGCCAAACACACAGGAAGAGCTTCCCCAAAAATTTTCATGAGATATGGGAAAAAATTGGTGAAACCAGGCCCTTCTCCACTTCCAGCTCTACTCTGTCTCATCAGCCACACATCCAAGGCCCACGCCTAGCATTTCTTGAGCTAAGAAAACACAAGTTTTTCTTGTATTAACCTAACAGTGTCTTAAAAAAATGTAGATTTGGAGGCAGAGATTACTTGTGGTGCTGTTGATATGTTGTTGCAATAGCAAAAGATGTACACAATATTTACACTGTATTTGACCACATAAAACATGTCATATACAGACACAATTTTTCATTAGATGAAAGAGAGCCAGAGGGCTCTTCATGCTGCCAGTGCTAGCGCTCCTGGTTTTTTCCCTTATTTTTTACCTTCCAGAACAAATACAGTTTTAAACCATCATTACTGTATTTGGAACAGTTAATATTTCATATCGTGACATCGCTGCTCAGAGGTAACAGGTTTAGTTGATTACTATTTGTTTATAGTGCTGGAGAAACCTGCAATCATTGAGAACATAAAAGGATTGCAATTAGATCTATTGGTTGAGAGCTGCACTTCTCTGACCCACTGTAAAGTGCTTAGCACTATCAAAGAGATAATGCCTACTTGCAGCTGGCACATCTGTACATAATAACATGGACTACATTGACACAACCACTAAAGACTGCCACTACCCTCTTTAACTAGCAGCAGAAAACAGATCATGCTTTTAAAGAGCGTATCAACAAAACCCCTTCCGCGCTCTGCCGGAATTAGCGCGCTCGCCGCCGCGAGCAGCTTCTCCTTCTTGCTCCTGGTTCTTCACAGATTCCTGACGGAGACTTTGAACAAAAGGCCAGGGACACGTCCAGGATGGGCATCCTGGTGTATCGTTTGCAGCAGGGGTGAATTTTGCCCTCCTGACTCCCTGTGAAGCGTTTCCCCAGGAAGGTAAATCCAAGGAAGGCTCGCACCAGGATACCATAAGGAAACCTGCTCTGCTATCACATGGTGGGCAAAGCAGGGCCTGACGCCACCTCTGTTGAAGTCACGGTGACTCCAGCTCCTGATAATTTTCATTTTAATGGAGACTCTGAAGCAATTGCTTTACCTTAGACATGAATTCAAATGCTACTCAAGTGCAAGACACACTTTAGGACGCACTTAAATATTTTCTTTACTCATGGCCTGAACTGGCTGAATCCTGTGGGGGAGCATCACACATTTAGCACGGATTAGCTCATCCTGTCCTGCTCCATTCACAGATTTATTTTTTTTTAATTATTACTTCATTTTATGGAAGGCTTCTCAGCCTTTCCCCTGCTGTGTTTACCATCCCAAGGAGGACCATGTTTCTGGGACATAACTTTATTTACTCAGTTCAAGGCCCAGCTGGACAGGGCTTTGAGCAAATGCTCCTCAAGTGGACACATAACCCACCACGGAGGGATTCCTTCGTTCCCAGAGCACCAAGCCAAGCAGACGTTTCAACCAACTGCAAAGTGATACAGTAAAACTGATATAAAAGGCTGCATACAATAAAAGAAAAAATTCAATAAAACCTGAGGAGTTCATCACCTTGTCCTAAGATCGAGGGGAATGGCATAACACACTGAAAAAAGGGACTGTACAGCTATATGGCTGAAGAGAAGATCCCACCTCCTCTTATGACAGAAGGGCTCTCACTGCAAGGAAAATTCCAATTTTCATGAGAAATTGAGTTGCAGTAGGGAAAAAAAAAAGCGGATTTGACCTCCTCAAAATATTGGCTGGGATATTGTTAACACCTTTCATTTTGATCCAATTTAAGGTGTGTTTTTTACCCGGCTTACTAAACTCAATTTATGTGTTACAATGTAACTTACAGATAGGGAAAATATTTTTACTATTATTGTATTGTTACTTTTATGTTGGGCCAAATTAGTTGGCTATGACTATTTTGTTATGACTGAAAGACTCAAAAGCTATGGAAAATTATACTTTATGGTTATAATATGCAACAAATCTTCCAGTGGTGTAAATGAGAACAAATCCAAGTCCTTTTTCACTTGAATAAGACATAGCAAGTACACCAGAGGTACTTTAGGGCCATGGGCTACATCATGTTCCATGCTCCACCATGATGGGAGCTGGAGAGCCTTCTTGTTAGCGTTTTGGTGCTGTTTTGAAATAGAATTCCCAGCTCCCTCTAACCCATCCCATTTTCAGATGCCAGGAGTTTTAAAGGAAGAAAGAAACATCAGCTTTAGGGACTGGATTGTAGCAGATCTCACAATTTGAATCTAAGGTCTGGGAATCTGATGCTTTTCTTAAAAGTCACAGCTTCTGGAGTCTTGTGACTATAAACAACTTCAAATTTTTCATTGTAATTGTTGCTCATCCTCATTCTTTTCATTCTATATGTTCCTTTCAGGACCGAAAGGGAATTATTGACAATAAACCCTAGAAAGGCCAACACACAAAACTGATATAAAATAATCCAATTCTGTCATTTTTTCACTGGGGACAGCCCCGCCAGACTCATTCTGGTCCAACCTGGCCCTTGGTGAGACTGAAGCAGACAAGACCTGAAGTTTCATGGTTTGCACGAGGACACGGCCAGGGCTTTTTTTTGCTTTGCCTCTCGCTTATGCCACCCCCAACACACAAAGAAAAGCCAGGGCCATTATCTGGCGGATCATTTGTATTCCTTCCTCTGCCTCCCCTTATCTCTCTGCTGTATAAAAGTACGTGTGGGATCCTGCCACTCAGAATGTGTTGTTGGGAGGCAAACACCAGCTTGATTGCAACACACAAACGCCACTCCCCACCAGAGGAAGGATTCGCCACAGAAATCATTGGGTCTGGTTTTGTTTATGTTGCAGCACTCCAATAAGTGGAGCAGCTGAGTGTTTATCCTACTGCAAGGAAATTCATGTTGGTATTTGTAATAAATGGTTTAGACTTTAAGGGATAAAAACAGTTTTAAAATCTCTGGAAGAAGGGAAGGGAGAAAGAGGAAAATATCTCCGCAAAGTTTTTTCTGTACGCTTTTGAATTTTCCTTCTGCTTCCTTCTCCAGGGAGCCCCGGTCATTGCTGCACCTTCAGTGTGGGATATCCCATTCCCAGAGCGGTCCCAGTCTCACTCACCACCTCAACAAAGCCCAAAAGGATGAGGAGCAAATGCAAACACACGGCAGGAGTCACCAAGTCCACCAAAATCCCACGCATCTCATTTCTGTGCTGTTCCAGGACTCGAGGATAAGTTCTCCATAAATTGCAGAGTTAAATTCCCATTCACAGGTACATAAGCAAAAATCCCACCTAATTTCAAGCCATTTGCACCGCTCGTGCATGTCTGAAAACGAGTCTTTGCTCAATAGCATGCTTGGCAGGTTTCAAAAAATAAGGAAAAAAGTCACATTTCTAATACATTTGAAGCACATCAGCTCTAGTTACACAATATCATAAGCATCCAAACCCTTGAGCCTGCGTGGCTTTGTACCTGGGAGTTTGAAAAATGCAGCCTGAATGCCTGACATGGGCATTTGGCATTTCTTGTGAGGATGAATTGCTTCAAAATTGGCTACCTAAGGTCTAAGCAATGAGACATGGTAATGATGCTGAAATGACGGTGGAAGGAGGGAATCTGTTGATGGCACTGGAGTGGGAACAATATTATTATTCTCATTGTTTCGATATCACCAGCACGTTATCCGCAAAATAATGGAATATAATGAAGCGATTTATCCTCTGCAGACACATATTTTATAAAGGCTCAGAAAGAAAGGACAGATTTCTAAATTGCCTTGGCTATTCAAATTTAGACCAACACAAAACATACCAGAAATGACAGGAATTTTTACCCACTTTAAGAAGACAGTGAGGATGCCCGGAGACCCCATGGAAGGATTCGGGCCCTTCTCCCTTGTTAAGTCTACTGAAGAGTTCACTTCTTCACAATACACAGGAGATTCTTTTGGGCAAAACACCCGATTGTTCTTCCTGTTAAATCACAGAAAGATGGATTTTACTGTAAATGCATAACCCATGGATACAAAACTAACTCAAACTCGCCCTCTGAGAGAGTGGCTCTGCAAGCTGTCCTTCAGAAGGTGATTTTTTAGCCCCAAATTCTGCACCACCTGTACCACACTCTTCCCCTCATCCGACACTACTTTCACCTGCCGAAGCGTTGTTTAAATTCACGCCGGCACCGATGCCTGCTGTAGCTGTGGGACCTCACTCTGCTGTTGAAGGAAGGATTATTGAAGGACGGATTTACTGGCTTTCTCCAACGGGACCTCAGTTTGGGGGAATCTCCTCTATGAAATCGAAACCACGGGCTGCAAACGCCTCTGGGCAAGCCATGCCTGGTTTGCAAAGAGCCCTTGCGCTTCTTCGGCGTGCCAAAGGGATAAAACCCACACTAAGGAGCACATTACCTTGCAGGAGAAAACAGTAGCCAGGCACTTTGAAAGGCATGTGCATTACTATAGAGAGATGGTATCAGCAGGTTATAGATTCCCTAATTCATAGAGTATCAAAGATCAATGAATTACTTAAAAGGCAGCTATTTGATGCCACTCTGATGGAGTTTCCCATCTTAGATTTTATTCACTAGTTTTCAGAAGTCTATAAAGTTTTTTCCCTTTTTCTTTCCATCTTTCCTTTTTTTTTTTTTTTTTTTTTTTTTTTTTTAAGTGGTAGGAGATATTCATTTAAATAAAAGAGGAGCCATGACTTTTTTTCCATTGGTAATCTGGTCCATGTGTTCCCTGCAACTGAGCGTTTTCCAAAGGGCCTGACTGTCTGGGTTAATTGTTTAATGCTTTTAGTTAGAATTAAACTTTGCACCTGCTCTGACAGTGATAAATTAAATGTGCTCCTTTTCCAATACTGTTGCCCTCTTTAAGTAGAGACCAAGAAGTGTATCTCCCTTCTTTCCCAGCATTTGAGGAATCTGTGCTACACTTGAGTGTAAACCAGTATAATTTGTCACTAGAGCTAGCGCCAATTAAATTGATTGCGTTGGACTGAACTTTAGGACCTCTAATGCAAGCACTAAGGGAAAAATGGGCTTTTTTTCTGCCCATTTCCCCATGTGGCACTTAGACATAGCTCAACAGTGGAAGGCTTTCAAGGTTCAAAAGGGTTTTATTTTCAAAAGAAATGGGCATTGATCAGTTGCATTTAAAGGCAAAGATAATTCCAGAGCTTGAAGGCTGGATTTGTGTTTAAGGTCTAAATCTCTTTCTTTAACCTTGGGGGGCCAGTATAACATAAAAGCCACAAAGAGATTAAGATTACAAAGGGTTTGCAAGTGTAAATGATGCAGTGGTATTCTTCAAACACAATGCGGGCCGGCTTCACCACCACGGCCAGGGTCAGCATTTGATCTGTTGATTTTACACCTGTAAAAACAACTCGTGTTTATTTGTCACTTCGGCGTTATCTTGGCAAATGTTTGGGCGAGAGCGCTCCGGCGCTGAACTTGCTCATGCCGGGGAGTTCAAGCTCGCCTGCTTAAAGCTGATTGAAAAGTAAACACTCTAAAGGTCAGCCTGGCAGAGACAATACAAAAAGCCTTTTTCTTTGTCAGTGTAACGCGGCCCACGTGAAGGGTCGGAGCAGGACGTGCTGCTGTAGTCTGGAGTCAAGACGAAGGGTTTGAATGCCTCGGGAGCTCACGGGAGGGCGGGGAAGGCGCTCGTTCGTTCATTATGCAGCCCGCATAGGCCGCCTGCCTGCGCGACGTTACCGCGCCGGCTGGAAATATGCAGCGAGGAATTACTCTCTGTGTCTCCAACTCTGTGGAGAATCCCCCCACTCACAGCCCTAAGATAGCCCAGCCTGGGCAAGGCATCCACATAAGTCAAGGCTGTAGCGGCAGCGACCGCGGAGGAGCTCTCCTTGGTGTGGTACCTTTCCATGGCTGGTCCAACGGCAGAGATATGTCAAAAAGTACCATTTTTTGCCAGCAATTCAGAGGCAGGCACTTATTCACATGCCCTTTTTGAAAGGGGGCTGGCCAATTAACAATTAGTCCATGCAGTCTCACCAGAACCTTTCAGTCTGGGGCCGCAATCTCTTTCCAGCAGCCTGTGTCATGTCTGTTGACTGCACGAAGTATCCTTGCTTGTAAAGTCCCAGACACACTGAAGGGGAGCCCATGCCTCCCCAGAACTCTCTTGTTGGCTCACAGAGGAAAAAAAAAAAGTACCCAAGTCTCCACTCTGCACCTGGGATCCTAATTTTGCTGCATGAAAGGAATGAGCCTCAAAGAAAATAATTTCTGAGATGGAGCTGGACAAGCCAGGACCACAGGTCAGATTTATGCAGCATCGTGTTACACAAGGAAACTGTCCAGTGTTTTAAGGTGGTTTTCAGATGATGTTTAAGGTCCCTTCCAACCCAAACCATTCTGTGCTTCTCTGATTGGCGTTAGATGAATTTGCACACAGATAGTTCCATGGAAAGGATATATGTAATGGTTCTATAGGTGTATAAATAGTTGCACGTGTGTATACGTCAGCAGGTGCACAGGGGGGTGACAACTGGTGTTACTTCTGTATGGACGTTCACCAGACTGCCCCATTCCCGATCCTGCTCCTGCAGACAACTGCATCTTTGCTTTCCAAGTTTAGGTGAAGCTCAGACACTGTCCCATCAAGCCTCTGACCTTCATGGTTGGTAAGAGGCGCAAACAAACAGCCGCCCGCACGTGTAGGCTGTGCTCAGCTCCCCAGCACACCATTACCTTCAGCTCGCAGCACGGGAGACGCAGCCACAGACCAACATGAAAATTAACAACCCCTAATCAGAGCTCATCAGCTAAGGACAGGCACCCAGAGCTGGGTGCAGGTGCCCCCAGGCGGGTATGCGTGGGGACAGTGGGGGTATCTCCACAGATGTATGAGGATGTATAGACCAGATGCCACTTGCTCCGGTGCATGATCTGGCTGTGAAACATTTCTGTTAGCCCCTGATACCTGAACAGAGAAATGAGAAGTGACTATTTCAAAGACACCAGGCTTTTTTTTTCCCCCTTTTTTTTCTTTTTTGAGAGAGATTTGTTTCAAACTTTGCAAAAGAAAGTAAATGTTGAACCAAGATAAACTGCACTTGAAGCTCCCTCACAAGACAACTTGTCAGCTCACCTCATACTGAACAGTGTACCCAAACCAGAAATCGAGAACAAGGCATGCCTGGGTGCTCCAGCTGCTGAATTTATCAGCTAGAGAGAGTGCACCATGGCTGACCAGCACAGTTGTGCCCTTTGGGGAAGGGAGCAAAGGAAGGGCGCAAAGGCCAGTATCATTCCCCAGGCTGGAAATTTAAGACACATGCAAAGCTGATTGCAGTTTTGTTGCCATTTTCAAAAGTGCAAGTTGTTTCAACAGAAGCCTAATCTGTGTATGTCTGGAATATGAATGAATGGATTAGCCTTTCAAACCCTTCAAGATCAGGTCAAGATCGTTCAAGCGAACCACAGCTACAGCAAAGTTGAATTCTGCATCCAGCAACTTGTATCACAAACAGAACATTGCTTATTGGAAAAAGTGCCCGGCGTCCCCGTGCTGCTTCGAGAAGCCTTTGGAGGATGACTAAGAAAGGAAAAGATTAGTAAACAGTAATGTGTGTACCCAGATACACACCGGGCATTAGTCATCGAGCGCGTTACCTGCACCGACTGGCCAGGGACGCCTCCAGGCATTGTTTGAAAGTCCTCTCCTGATTACAGCCCAACAATGGCATTGTTTGGGTGGAACCGCAGGTATTTATGTTGGGCATTCAGCTTTTCCACTGCTCCTTGATTGGTTCTTTTCAACTGAGTCCCATTAAATTAAAGTTCCTTCGCTGAGCGTATCAAAGTAACACCTGAGAATTTTTCATAAGCATTACTTGACCCAGCTGGTGGATTTTCATGCTTGAAAATTATTTTCGCTCACAATGGGAATGGTTTCTTCTATTGTCAGGGAGTTGCTTTTGTTTCATTTGATGTCGCCAACCAGCCCAAACCTCGAGTGCCATTAAGATATTTGGCAGAGGTTCCCCACATCGTGTATTTCTTTGGAGGGTTTATTGTGAAAAACAGCCCCAATGTGAGTCAGGCAGAGAGAACGGGAATCTGGGTCACCTCCTGCTCAAAGGAGTCCCCAGATCATCGAGTACTAAAGGCCAGACCTGCCATACACCCCAAAATCAGCAGAAAACAGAGTTCCCATCGGAGCCTCTTCCTCCAGAGGCTCAGTGACAGCTGAGCAGCATTTCTGTGCTTAAAAATACAATTTATATTTTTGACCGAAAGAGAAAGGTCATTGCAAAGAGTAAAAGAACTGGAGGGAAAGTTTCCAGGGGCATCAGAAAAAAGTTTTCCATGGATGAAAGTGGTAAAGTCACTAAAGCCTGTGGGACACAAGCAGCTCTAGAATTTGGGGCTGCTCATGTTCCCCACCTCGGGGACAAAATACATTGCTTTCTAGATATGTTTATAACACAACACGTGCTTCTGAAAACATGTAAAGGCCTGGCTCTGTATCCACGAGCAGGCAAAACATCAACCACTTTGGGAAATTCATTACCCACTGCCCTGGGCAATCACCTCCCTGTCCCCACCACCATCCCCTGCTGTCTTCCTCCTAATGTAAACAAACCCCAAAGCCCCCGTGTCTCTCCCTACTTGACTAAATCCAGTCTCATCCCACACACTTTCCTGCAGCAAACCATTCATTTTGACGTATATCCATCCTAAATCCTGTAATTCTTCCACGAGGAACAAATTAACCTACAGCCCATTTCCATCACTCGTGGCTCAGTCGTGACAGACTCCATCTCTCTCTCTCACACACTGCATTCCATCTTTCACAGTCCCTCGGATCCAGGAGCTGCTGGATCGCCAAGACCCTGCCCCAAAACATCCCAGGTTCACCAAACAGCACAAAATCAAGAGGAAGGAGAGAACACACAAGCGATCTTCATTCCCTTCAAGGATCACCCATGGGTCTAATATCCCTCAGTACCTAGTACCTATTTAAGCAAATCACATTAGAGGCACTGGAGAGATTTACACAGGGGTTTTTTTTCTTTTCCTAGTAGAGAATTAGCAATGGGAAAGAGCCACCCTCATCCTCTGTCACGTTCATTTCATACAGAGGCTTTCACCAGAACATAATTGCTGATATATGAATTGAATGGCAAATGCTCTAAAACCCAGAAAAAAGTTGGAATCCTAACATTTTAACAAAAATCTCTGGCCTATATTCTGCATAAAAAAACCACATTTTGAAATACCAACAACAGACGTGAGCAAAGCTGGTGACACCCTGCAAATACCTCCTAGGAATGTTCATTATAATTTTGTTTTGCCAGTTTGGGCTGACTTTGTGTCTCCTTTGTTGTTTCCCTCGATTCTCCCAATGCAAGAAGGTACCATCAGGGATTGCTCCAAAAAAGAGACAATTTCAAGCAAATGTGAGGGGTACTCACAGAAAGTTAACATTCCATTCTTTAGGTTCCACGTTGGTCATGAAAACCAGTCTGAAAGGGTTCTGTTCCTCCAACCAAACAGGAAAATGCCATGTGCCCCATCCAGCTTTGAAGACAAACCTGAACTACTTATCAATTCAGCAACAGAACTAATTGATAAATCATTTCAAATAAATAACTCATCTGACAAAGGTTGTATCCTGCTGATAACTGCAAACAGAAAAGAAGCAAAAAGCAAGAGCAGGACATGATGATGAACTATTTGCTGATCTCTAGCAGCGAAAGGCAGTAACTGGAGCCAAGGGGGCATTTTCCAGCCACAGCTCCAGGCAAGGAGCAGGACACCAGCGTGGCAGCAGTGCCCACCATCGGCCTCTCACACTGCTGTAGTTTATACAAAAAAACAGAAGGGGAGGACCAACACCCCTGTCTGAGAAGATGTCCATGGCATGCTGAGGAAGGGAGATCATACCAGAGCTAGGGTCTGCTTTAATGTCTTCTATTTCAGTGCGGAGCCTCGACCAGGAGGATGCACACCTTCTCCTCCATCGAACTGGTGATCATCTATTACTCTCCACCCTACCATCCTACACCTGCTCTGTTGTTAACTGAACGAGCTGCTATTAGGGACAAGTCTGGAGAGAGGGACCCCTGCAGCCCTACCCCAGGAAAAATGATGGGTAGAAAGAAACATCCACTGAGAGGCGTTTTTGAACCACCCCATCAAATGACAGGCTCTGTTTAACCCAAATCTCGGTCCATGCTGTGGCACAAGTCATTCCACACAGCATTCCTGCCTTGGAAGAGTCACCTCAGCAAAGCCACAACTAATGCAAAACCTCTGCCTTGTCTTGGGAAAAGGGAGCAGTTGACTGAGATTTCTCCTGCTGTCTTTGCCTTGATTGCAAATGAGGGACGTGGTAAGAAAAGTGATTATGCTTAAATTCAAGTGGCTGAACTTGTTGGTGGGGTGGGGTTTTTTTTCCCCCTACTCTCCTCCTTTTTTAAAAAGACATCCCTTAGACAGCTGAGCTAATAGAGTCCAACATCTTTGATGATAGTGATGCTAACACTAGAAACAAATTATAGTGTTCAGAAAGTTTGAAAGACTGAAAAGAAATGCAGAACGTGTAACACCAAATTTGCCTGTCAAGTACTTTTTTTCTTATTACTGCTTGTTTCATTTTATTTTATTCTTAAAACTGATGTTTTTGCAGCTATCTGCCTCCCCATTGGAAATTCCAGGCTTGGAGAATACTGATTTGCAACTTCAATCACTGCCTGACAAATACAGTCCCCACTAACTGAGAGCTGATCCATAACAGGTATTTCAAATTTTCAGAAGTCACAACATATCACCCTAAAGCAAAGCATTTCATTCACAGGACACACTCTTCTGCAATCAGCAAATACTTTTAATTTTATATTTTTTAAAAGCGTAAAGCCGACTTCGTATTTTGACTGCAAGTAGCCACGTGCTCACACTGCCAGCATCACCTGGCTGAGCTGCTCGAGATTCAGCAGAAATTCCCTTAAACAAAACCAGCTGAGAGCCTGGCTGAACATTTGAACATAACTCTGACTCTTTACATTTTTTTTTTCTGTATTATTTCCTCGGGGAAATAAAAAAAACCAGACAGGTCCAAGCTTTTCTGCTCCACCAGATGACCAGTTACAAGCTGCTGTTTGAAGATGGAGTGAAAGACCACCCACCTCCTCAGCAGCCAACCTCAGCAGGTGGAAGGCGTGTAGGAACGTGTGCCCAGATAACAAAAGCAGAGCAAGATGCAGGAGTTATGGATGTTGCTTGCTGGCTCTTCCTTTGTGCAGCAGCATCTGCGTGGAAAAGGGCTGCACAGAAAACGTGCACCTGGAGAGGCTCCTTGGCAAAGATGCCACCAAAGAGGAGAAAGAAGCACCATGGGACACGTGTTCGTCACGCCCAGAGGTACAACAGAGGTTGTCCCACAAAGCTCCACTGTTCTTAAAAGAAATAATGTTGCCATGAATGTTGGAGGGTGGAAATAGATGATCTTTAAGGTCCCTTCTAACCCAAACCATTCCATGAATCCATGCTGCTTTTTCTAGGTTTGAATCGGCAGAAATACTCTTTCTGCACTGAAGAAGTTATAATAGAACCTGGAAAGTTTATTTCGTCCTGGTTTCATGTCACTGACACTCTGAGTGTTTAACACAAACCTGCCCTCCAACAATGCGATGGAAACAGTGCACAAATGAGAATTTCTGAGAAAAGGCATAAACAAGAATTGGCCGAGCCCTTCTAAATGCAGCCACAAATGACATCAAATTTAACAAAATGGTACAGAGAGAATCAGGTGATCTCCTGGTTTTCCATAGCTCTATAAACATCTTCTTCAGTTCTCTGGGTCTGTGTTGGTTTCTCACATCCTAAATTTCGCATTGGCTTTCGAGTTCAAAACCAGAGCATAACTCAGCCCAAACAAGAGCACTTCCACCTGACTCTCTAACTCAGGCCAGATTAGCTTAAAACTCAGCCCAAGTTCATCAAAAGGTTCACAAAACCTCCGCGAACTTGGACGGAGTTGGGGTGTGTAATGGGTTTCAGCTGCAACGACTTTCGCCCGCTTTGGGGTTTGCTCACTGAAGCTTTCCCACAGTCCCCATTAGGGCTCAGATGGGAATTGCTGCTCCCCACCCACCTCTCTTATCTCTGCATCTCACAACTAATATTATTAAGCTAATGCAGGTAACTTTGCTCTTCAGCCATGGGAAACAATCCTCCTCCTGTCCCTTTGATTTCAGTATTGAACATGAGAACACAAACATTAACTCGGGGGTTGGAGCATGTTGTACCCTACTGACCTCAACCAGGACTGTCTCACGGATAACAAAGGATATTTTTAGACCACATAGCATGCTGAAGTTTGTTACAGGATGAGATAATTTGGAGTTTGATATTCACATTTAGCCTAAAGGTGCCTGGAACTTGGTAAGTTCACGACAATCACAGCAAGAGTTGGTTTCACCTTTGCATCCTGGGTCTGTACACTCCCTTCAGCACCTTTTTAAGGACAACTGTGCTTTGTGAGATTATCTCATCTCTGCCTCCCTGAGGGTGGGTGGTGCCACAGAGCAACAGAGAGAAATCAAGCCTGAGCAGAGCTGGCAGGAATTCCCAATTTTCATTCTGGTAGCCGGGCCAGTTCATTTGATGCTGCTCAGGTGGCTCAGTGCAGCCATTTGGCACAGTGACTCTGTGGGGATTACCAAGGCATCCTCCATGCTCGTGTTCTTCATGGTTACCAACACCAAATTTAACCCAACGCACCCAGTGGCACCAAAAGTGACACCAGCAGATGGGTTTGAGCAATGGAATCCACTGCCCAGTAATAAAATATACCTGATTTTGAGGGTGTACAAGACATCTCAGCCTTCCTTCCCTCCCTGGGCTGGCTTTTTGCTAGCAACAGACACCAGAAGCAGCAAAAACTTACTTGGGTTGCTACTTGTTCTAAGAAAAGTGTCTAGAAAAGCAAATTAGGAATTAGGGGAAGGTTGCACAACAGGAATGGAAAAAGAACAGATTCAAATCAAACCACAATTCAATAAAGAATTACCCACTTCAGCAAATGATGTTGACTTGAGTAATTGCTAAAAACCCTCAAGTAATAATTCTCCCTGACACTATTTTTTAAATTTGGTGGTGATTGCTCTGGGAATGGTTACACTTTTACTGAGATCAACATTCAAAAATCATCTTGGGTCTCTGCTGCAACATGCAAGAGGCATCTCCAGCCCTTCTGGCTCCCAAAAGGCCACGGGGTTCTGTCCATGGCTTCACAGTGGACCACAGATCTAAAGGGTCTAAAAGATCCTAAAGGACCCAAAGACACCCAAAAACCCAGCTGGCTCTTTCCAGCTCTAGCAGCCACATCCCCAGGGTCCTTTGGGCAGAAAAGCTCAGTCTTGTGGTCCTTGAAGGTCAAGTGAAAACCCAAAGACGACACTTTGTCCCCCCACCCGGACATCACCAGAGATTTCCATGGGGCTTAAGAGACACAAAATTATCCAGGATAATCAGTTTTAAGAGTTTGAATCAAAGCCTTGTGTTCATCTTTCTATTCACTGAGTTTCAATCGAGCTATAAAATGGGGAATAAAATTCTTTTCACAGGAAAACTGAGCTTGTCTTCCTAGTACTTCCCAGACTTTCAGGATAGCATTATTCTTCCTCGTAGGAAAAGGAAGAGCTTATCCTTGTCACTTCTCTGCAAGAGATTTCCACGGGCCCACTTCAAAAAAATGCCACAAACTATCATGGGACTTGCTTGGGAATTTTAAATCAAACCAATTTTTCCAGTACAAAAAGATGTTTCTGTAAAACCAAAATTATCCAGGAGAAAGTATTGATTTTTTTCTGGGAATATTCACATTACTACCAGGAAACTGAATTGTTTTCTTCTGTGCCTGTTTCAAACTTAGTCAGAAATATTCAGATGGTCAGAATGACCTGAAGGGTTCCACATTTCCAGGGCCTTTCCCATGGCAGGGCTTGTCTTGCTCCGAGCTGTATCCCAGACTCCAGACTATGGATGTCCTCATACAGCATTTGGAGTCAATCAGAGGGATTATAAAAATGCCAGCATGAATTGCTTCTTTTTCTTAATTTTTTCTTCGTTTATTATTAAATTCAAATTTGCATCATTTCTTCTGGAACAAAAAGTGTTGGATCTGTAAAATTTAAAGCTGGCCATTTCTGTGAGGCGGCCATTCCCATTTTTGTTCCACCAAGTCTTTAGTCCTTCTGCTTTCCTTTTCCCTAAGGTTTTTTTTCATACTTTTTAAATGCCCATTTTGTCAGTTCTTTGTGTTTTATAATGCTCCTGAAGGTGAGTGGCTCTATCCCACAGGTGCTGCTGGTTAGGCTGGGGGACAGATTTGGAATGCCTGCTTCTCCTTCCTACCTTTGCTCACTTTCTGGGCTGTTTGCACTCAGGAAATCATGGAGCGGTTTGGCTGTACTTAACTAGGCACAAGAAATATATAAATGTTCAAACAAAAGGGCTGGAGCCAGCAAAAAACAAACCCATGCATGGTTCCTTTCTAAATATTTCTGGCAGAATCCAGCTATTTAGGCTTATCCTCTACTTTACTTGTTTTCTCTTTTGTTCAGTAAAGTAGAGCCCAGACTAAATACAGGAACAATTAGACCTGGAAAATATTTCAACTATTTATTTATCTGCTATTTGGCCAACCTGAATGTTTAACATCAGATATTTTTAGCTGGAAACTCTTTTTTTTTTCTTCCCTCCCTTGCACATCCCACGCATTTCAGTGGTAAAGTTCCAGGGATCCGTGGTCTTTTTCTGGAGGAGGGAGACTGACACTTAATACTCGGGGCAAGGTGAAACACTGGAACACGGAACCTCCTCAGCAGAGGCAGCAGAGGCTGGGTTTTAGTGTGATGCGTAAATAAATATGTTTAAAAAGTTAAATAACATACATAAAATTACAGCCAAACAAGTCGGGTCGCTCCCTCTGATGTCAGCACACTCGGGACCCTTTCTTGGGAAATTCAGCTGTGCTTTTAGGATTTCTAAAACAGCCTGAAGTTCTGGGTGTTGCAGCAGGATTCTAAGAGAGGCCCAGGATTTAGCACTCTCTTGGAAATCAGGTGGGAGGTTCCCAGGGGTTCTCAATGCCCCTTGGCTGGGAGCTATCCACAGCATGGGGCCAGGATGCCCAGGGAGATGTTTCTGGAAAAACACCAGCAGTTCATAGAATAGTTCTCCCTCTTGACCCGCCTGTGGTCCCAGAGCTGCTGGAAGGGACTATGGCACAAATGTGGGAGCACATCCAAGACCTCTCCAGCCAGCCCCCCTCCCTCTACAGGCGCAGAAGGGAACACGTTGCTGAACACGTTAAAAGAAAAAAAAAATTGCTAAAAACAGTTTTAAAACTGTATAAATGTGAAATAAGATGTTCATTCCATGTTAAGCTGCCTGGACTTAGGGATAGAGTCACTTAAATTGAGCAAACCCGCCTGTCAAACCAGCTCACTGGGAGCCCCATCTGCCTGTAATGTCTCAGGATGTTTGGCTACCTCAGACCTGCACCACAAAGCTTTCCTAAAAGTTCCCCAAGAGCTTCAAAACCTCCAGGGTTTGCAGTCCTGGCAGAACTTTGCGAATGCATCTTGAAATTAAAGGTTGAATATAACATGGGAGCTGACCTACTCAGACCCTTTTTTTTCCTCTCTCCTTTCCTTTTTCCTTTGCTTCTTAAAAACAAACCTTAAGACACTATTTGAAATTACCCACAAGTCAAATTGAACTCAGCTATGGATTGTGTCCCAGGAAAGAGGATTTTTCTGGATGGACAAAAATGATCACTACGCTGAAGTCGTCATCAAATAAATCTATCACTTCTTCAGGCATCTAAGAAAATAATCAGCTGTCAACAAACAAAACGATCTTCTTCAACAACTGATGGGAGCTTGCGTCCAGAAGTTCATCTGAGTGTTCACACAACTTTTGCTTTGTGGAGAAATAACACAAAACTGGCTCCTCTTGCCCATTCCCACCTTTCCCTGCCCTTTTCCTCCCTGCTCTGTTCAACGCTGCCAAACCCTGTACCACCGTTTGCTGTGGCTTTGAAAGGATGAGAAAGTGTTTTTAAGTAACAGAGACACTCCTGGATAAATTCTCCCTTGGGAAATAAAATCCATGAGCAGCCACTCCATGTCACACGTGGTTTATGTGCCGCACGTGGAGCCGGGCTGGAGCCCAGGTCTGCGCCGCTCTGCCTGTGCAAAGCCAGCCCGGGTAAAATCAATAGGGGGAAAGGAAGAAAAAAAGAATTATAGCAGATTCTGATTGTAGTCAAACTCAGATAGATTAAAAAAAAATCCTTCAATAGAATGGATTTTGGGGCCAAGACCAGATGCTCATAAAACTCTGATAAGGATAGGATGAAATATGCGTGTGGGGGCTGGTTTGGTAACGCTTCCTTCACGTTCGCCCACTCCCTTCCTCTGCTGCCTCTTCCCAAACCAAAACATTCAAGTGGAGCTTTTCCACCCAGGACAGGTTTTTGCCATCCTCCCACCCCCATTTGCATTATTTTTTAAATATTTTGACCCAGCTGGTCTGACCAAGTCCTGTGCCAAGGGCCCTCTCAGGACCGCTCTGTGATATAAGTCAAGCCTTGATGAACAGCAAACACCACCCACATGCAGAAAGCAGCAGGGAGCTGGCAGTACTGGTCCAAGAGCAAATTTTTTCCATAACAGACAATTCCTAGGGATAGCTCTGTAGTTTACTGGTTCCCAGACTACGGCATCTCCTTTCACAGCCCTTGTTCTGCTGCACGCACAGCTAATTAAGGTTCTGAGTGTCCCTCCTGCATCCCAGAATGCCACAGCCACAGGAGGAACGATGTGCAATTTGGAAAGCTTTAATTTTTTTCCCTGATTCAGCAGCACCACAGTCCCAGAGGCTTGGTGGAGAACACAATGTCCGGCCCGGAGCAGCGCAGGTCTCCCTGCCTCCACTGGCATCTCTCCCATGCTGGTTGGCACTGGAAGTGACGTGCAACACCAGCCTGAGGGACTTTGGGTCCAGCAAGTCCCCTGCTCTGAGTGGCCTTTCTGCTAGGCCGAGCTTTTTCCCCCAAAACTTGGCCCAGGAACCCCGATCAGCGCACTCAGGGTTAGCTCAGAAAGATCATCCTGGCTCTGGAGTTACACGAGCAACCGAGTTCAGACAGCAACATGAATTTTCCCCCTCTCTCCTCCAGACAAAGTGAAATCCAGACATGGGAAATTAGGAAATGCCTACCCTTCAGCACAGCACCTGCCTTTCCCTTTCCATGGTTCAGAGCTACGGCTTTTATTTTTAGATTTGGCAATTTTGACAGTTAAAAATGCTTCTATCAATCCGGAGCAAAACCCAAAGATTTTTTTCTTTTTTTCTTTTTTTTTAAGCCAGTAAACTGAAAACCCTTGCAAATTGCTTCAGGCTGATGATATATTGATCTTATAAAATAATACTGATTATTCCAATAAAATTGAAATCAATTTTCAAATGAAAGTGTTTTCAGGAGCAGTCAGATTTAACAGCCTGCACAACAGGCGCGTGCTGGCACGACGGGACCCCCTGAGAAAGGAGTCGGCAGCAAAGGTTTGCCACGTTCCTCCAAGGAAGCCAGGCTGGAATGGGATATCCTGCACATCCCAGCACTTGTACGTGGCTCCAGCTAAGCAGCATGGTCCTCTGACCAAGCTGGAATAACCAAGGGAATCTGAACCAACTCTGCTCTGCACCCTGGCTGCGGATGCTCCGGGTCTGAGCGATCCCAACAGCCGCTTTAGGTGGGAAACACATCTAAAGTGACACTGAATATCCAAGGACTGAGTTGGAGAGTCAGGTTTTCCCCTGAAACGGGTCCAGTGCATGGAGCTGCCTATGCACTTCCAGGGGTGAACCTCCGACAAGGTTGGTGCGAGCCGGACGTTCCCGCTCCCGGAGCGGCACCGACCGCCGCACGCCGGATCCGCTAATGGGAAGGTCACAAAGCAAATATTAGCCAAAGCAATCAAGAACGTCAAGTGGAAATTCCCTCGGGAACGTGTCCCCTTATACCCCAGAAATTCAGGTTGGCAACTTGTGACAGGTACAATCTGGCTCCCATATGTCTCGCGCGCGGAGCGGAGGAATGTGTATCCATGCTCCTTCCATCACTATAACAACATGTCAAAAGAGCCACCTCTCAGCAGGAAGGCACACAGAAACACCACAAAAGAAAAAAAAAAAAAAAAAGAAAGGAATTAAACAACCCCAACCACGCAGCACTTGGCATCAACCCTGGAAAACACACAGCCCTTGAAGAGCTGCGCAGAGAGCAGGGTCTGCTTTCCCCGTGGCTTTGCCACTGCCATGGCTCCTGTTGGCTCCCAGGGGCCCTGGCCAGGACCACCAGAGCTGGACCCCATTCCCAGCATCTCACTGCAAGCACCACTGAACACCCTTGTTTAGTCCTCTTTTACAAGGTTGACAAGTGCTTTACAAACAAAAAGGTTTTCTCCTTCCTGATGCCTCTTTATAATCCACGCTCAGCTTGGATAGGGGAATTGGTTTGAGATTTTTGGTTGGGGTTTTTTTTTTGCAATTCTGTGCTACCCTTTGAAGAGCAATTTCCCTCCTATCAACCAAGGAAGAGTTAAGTAAGTAACACCAGCCAAAGCCACGCTCTTCCCATCACCTCTTCATGGCTGGATACTGGGTGCTGCAAGATGAGCAGGCACAGGTAAATTTGGGCTCAACCTCTACCCCTTCTGCAGACTCCACAGAGCTGCTTTTCACCATTTCCATTAATAAAGCCACTCCATTTGTCTCCAGTTCAG
>VZTA01004933.1:45582-68082 GCA_013398855.1 Mohoua ochrocephala | reverse complement strand
TCTTCTCCCCCAATTCCAAAAGCTGGAATAAGACAATCCACAAGGAAGCAGACACCCAGCTTCTCCTGCCTTCCCAGAGAACACTCCCCATGCCGCTAGACCAGAGACCACCCCGTGACGGGCACACACTCAGCTCCCCAAGCTGGAGGAGGCAGATGACACAAGCGTCTCTCCACCCAGTTAGGAGTTTAATTTCAGGCAGCTTTTTCTTTATTTTCTTTTCTTTTTTCTTTTGAAATCGTGCCCTGCCTTTCTCCCTTTGGCTGCTTCAATACAGTTATGTCTCCAGCATAAAGAAGATATCACTGCTAGGAGGAGAGTGAGTTTGTAAATGGTCTGAGCCTCGCACTATATCAGGCATAAAGAAATATTTTAACAGTGGTTTATCGTGTACACAGAACAAACCAAACCAATCCAGAGGCAGCACACTGGGATCCTTTAAGTGAACTATTTTTCCCCCCCTCTCCAGCTGCTAAGAAGTTAGAGATTTAACCCCCCAATTTGGGGTAGTTTGACTCCCAAACACCCAACATACGACCCACGGGCATCAGGAGGTACCAGTTTTCAAATATAAATGTGATGTTTTCCAATCCAATATACAGTTTCCCCTCAAACCCCAAGTTTTTCTGCTAACTTTCATACTCAGACACATGAACGTGTTTTGCCCTCAGTGTTCAAACAGAAAACGATTCCCACCAAATCTTATCCATGCCCAACATCCAGGTTTTGGCTGGGGTGGCACTGCCTTCCCCTTCCAAGTCTCCCCAGATAATACTGCAAGGAGTTAACTGATGGAAGTTTTGGGGCAGAATAATGTTGCTGTATTGGGCAGCTTCTCCACTTCTAAACTGACTAGTTTGGCAAAAAAAACCCCCAAACAAACCATATATTAAGTTTCATCCTAAATATTAAAAATTAAAATGAAGAAGTCTTTTTAGCTATGGCATTGGTAGCTCTTTGTAATTAACCTATCCTCCTCCCCTGAGAAACTTGGGTTTAATTTAATTTTTAAGGGGATGAGGAGCATTATTTATTGGTGTCTTTCAGGAAGGCTGTGGGCAAACACACCAGCAGCAGCGGAAGGAGCCCGAAATTTTATTCTCAGATTGTATTTTTTCCTCATGCTGGTTTTGAAATTTGAAAAGTGGAAACTGGGATAACGAATGGAACGTAATTTAAAAACAAAGACTGAGGATGCAAAATGGGAAGATCCAGGCACCAAAAAAAACCCCAACCAACCAGCAGAAGGAGCAGACTTTGAAGGACAAAAGCAATGCCAACATTTAGATACCAGCTGAGGTACATCCCCCACGACAGGCAAAGATGAACCAGACTGAACCACGTCATGAGGTGTCGGGGAATGCACCGGAGCACACCAGTTGCACACATTATCATACATCCCCCTCTGCTGAGGGCTGGGCAGCCTGGGCCAAATTCTGTGACCCCAGCCATGGATTACCAGGGCTAAGCAGCTCCAAAAATGAAGTCTGGTTTGGGGATTAAGCCGCAGAAGGTGTAAAAGGCAGAAGGTGTAAAGGCACAGTGTTTCTTACCATGGGCTTTGCTTCCCAAGATTGCAATCCTTGGTCCTGGCAGGAGCACCACGAACTCCCTTTGGGAATGAGATGCTTGGTCTGCACTACCTGACCAGGACTGAGAAGGGCACTACCAACAGCCTCAAAACACATTTAAAGCAGCTTTGGGAAGCAAATGTGAGGATTCTTTCAACACTTCTAGTCTGATATTTCCTTACAAATAGGTGCCTATATTTGTACCACGCCAAAGGAGAACCACAGAGGATTTTTTTTGCCTCTTGCAGAGCAAGATAAGACCTGAATCCAGCAGATGTTTTGCAGGAAACCTCAATTTATGACTTAGGCAAAACCTTGCACGAGCCAACCACGATGCCTCGGGTTTGTTAAAAGGGCCGGCGCGGGGATCTCCTCTGGTTTGCAGGTTTTTATAGACAGCTCTCCTCATCAGGCCACGATATTTATAGAAGGCTTGCTCACAGAGGATGAGCCAAATGGGAAAAACAGGCTCCTTTTTTTTTTTTTTTTTTTGCAGGTGCTATAATTGTGCCTGCAAGTGCTGCCATTGACACTTCTAACTTCTAATTAGACTTACAAATCAAGCGCTGGGATGCCAACATGGTTTCCCAGCCTGGAAGAGCGGTTTCACTCACAGCATTTCATGCTCAGACCCATTGGGATGGGATCGTGGTGGGAAGGCAAGACATGTCGGCAGGGATTCCTGGAAAGCCAGAAGCTTTATAGGGTCAGAAATGTGTTTATGGCACTATAACCACCAGCAAAGCCCAGCACAAAAAAGTGTGGTGTCCAAGTCCCCTTTCCTTTGGGGAATCTACAGCCTTGCTACTACACGAGTCAGATTATGCCAGCCCTGGCTCTGATATCTGAGCATCCACAGCTCCCACTAAATCCAGTGTCTGCTTGGATTCTGCAGAGCTGGGCCCGGTGCTTAAACAAAAGAGAAAACATGCCCAGTCAGGAGAAGGGGAAGGTTTCAAGCAATTCTTCCTCTGGAAGTGAAAATACCCAGAAATAGACTCTTAAAACTAACACGGCTTACTCAGCGTAAATATTATGTTTCTAAGGTCCAAGTCTGGAACATTCAACTTTATGCTGTTTCCATTTCTTTACGCGTGCGTATTTATAAAATATTCTATATTCTCGAGCATCCCAACCTCACCATGGTGCACAGCCACAGAGTGGTTATCAATGTCATAAATAAAAAAACACCAAACATGGTGAAATCAAAAGGTCACTTGCAGAACTGTCAGGGAAAGCAGCGGTGAAATGATTTACAGACACGGGAAATATAATTCGGCAGAGAGGAATTCCTTTGGCAGTTAATGGAATTAATTCAACACAGCCCATCGCCGGTTTAGAGAGGGAGCCCTCGGTGAAAAACAACTCTTTGGGAAGACTGATTCAAGGCCACGAGCAAGTTGGGAGTGCCTTTAACAGCGAACCCAAACCTCTGGCTTCAGGAACGAGGTGGAGAAGTGAGCATAGAGCCTGTGATGCTTCCAAGCATCCCTCACTTCCCATCAGCAGCTCCCAAGAGGAAACGGGTACCATGAATCCCATCACATCACCCAGATGCATCCACGTGGCATCCCCAGCAAGGCTGTTCCTGGAGTAATCCAATTGTTAAGCCATTAAAAGGCCCACGTACAGCAGGGGAAAAAAAAAAAAAACCTGAGCGTTTCAAATACTAATAGTTTAATAGTTCTTTCATTTAAAGCCGTATCTTTAAGTGCGTTACAATGTGTCATTTTATGCATGTCCTGTAGTCAAATTACAAACCCGTGTGTGAGCGCAAGCTTAAGTGGCATTTAAAAATAGCCCTGGCTATTACTGCTAGCACATAATAAATTAATGATGGAGCATTTAGCTCTGCCTACAGCCCCACAACCTTGTTCCTGAGCGAGCGGGACACAAGCTGCAAAGAACGCCGGCGAGTCCTCGGGGAGGGCGGGCTCCCGAAATTGGGAGCCCGCCCCCAAACCCCCTATTTTGGCCAAAAAACTGACCCCGGGAAAGCAGCGAGGGACCTCACCTGCACGCCCACCCTCCCCGAGCCATCCTCCCGTGCAGCGACACCCATCATCTGATTTTATTTTTTTTTTCCCCCCCCCTTGCTTTCAGCTTTGAATGGCAATTAGGAAAAGGTTAACTGAGTGCCTTTCTCCCAGGAATCCTCTTCCTCCTTTCAAAATAACAGCGTTAGCAAAAGAAAATCCCAGATTAGGCTAACAGGTAGGAGCGTGGTGCAGCCCTGGGAGATGCTGTTGGAAGTGGGGAGATTGGGAGAATCATCCCAGCGGGAGACTAATACTCATCATTCGGAGCTGCAGCTGAGGCCCGTTTGAGTGACAGGCAGCCGGGAGCTGAAAGAGCCGCTCATATCCCACAACTGCTGGCATGCAGACTTGAAAGAGATTTATTTCAGGATAATTAGCTGGGAGTATTAAAGGTGGCAGGAAAGATCTGCAATTACTGTTTAGCAAACAGAATGGAGGCAAAGAGGGAAAAAAAAAAAAAAAAAGCAGGGAGGGAGGGGGAAGAGCCAAAAATGAAATTAAAACCCCCAAATATTTCTCCACTTGAAAGTTGTTAAATAATTGGAAGAGTTCAAAGCAACTTTATTGTATTCAAAGTAGGGAATTTGGGGGGTGAGGGAGGATGGGGGGGGAAGAGGAAGCTCCATCACATAAAATCAGCAAAGTCTTTTCCAAGACAAGGCTTTGCAAAGGTGAAATTTCCCAACTTATGCGGCAAACAGGAGCTGCCTCCACTTTCTTCCCTATTTGCACACTCCTTGGGCATCACCAAAATGCTTGCCCCGGAAATATGCATTTTTGATCTAGATTAAATATATATATATATCTCTCTTCTCTCTGCATGCTCAACTGTCAAGAGTTTTGAAGCGGAGTTTTAAGGTGATTTTCTTCCTGCTGCTCTTTTCCAGGGCTGCCAAATTTCCCTCTTTCCAGCAAAGGAGATGTGTTTTACAGTTCCTTTAAAAAGGTGGGGACTGCTGGTAGCAATAAATATCCTAAAAGAGAGGCACACCAGAGTAAGTTTTGGGAGATGAGAAGATTGAATATAGGGAGAATTGTTATTGCAGTTTTCCATAGAATCATAGGCTGGTTTGGATTGGAAGGGACCTTAAAGATCATCTAGTTCCAAAGTCCCTGCCATGGGTGCAGGGGTCATGGAAATAACAACACAGGTGCTGTCTGCATTTTTTAGGGTGGGGGGGCTGCTTCTTAAAAGAAAAGAAAGGAAAAAAAGGGATTTTCCTTGTGGAAACCTGGCTGACTTCAAAACCCAACCAAACACTTAGAAATGACCACCTCCAGCCTGATTCAACATTTCCCTATATCGGGCCGGGAGAAGCTTTATTCAGCTCCATCCACGTCCCCTGGCAGCCGCTGGCATCACACATGAGCCGGTCTGTGCCAAATATAAATAAAGTTCACCCAACACACAGAGCCTCAAAGCATCCAAGATTTTCATCGGGCTTCAAGACTCATTGTTGCCGAGCCTCACGCTGCTCTTTCAAAACAAGGAGCCTTTTCTGCATTCTGCTCAATGATCTACAGTCCTCCAAAATCATCTATTTATTTATGCTCTATTCTGGGATTTGCCCTCTGCGATGAAAAAAAAACAACACTGCTTGAATTGTGTGGAAATACCAGGCTTGCTTGGCCCACTTTGGGGAGGTTAGATAAAGACTGGGAAAGGCAAAGTGATTTTTAGTTGCCCAGCACCGGGTCCACAGGGGAAGAAAAGGAAAAGCCAAATAAAGTGACGAGATGGGGCCTCGCTGCCAGATCAGTGCTCGCTGTACACAACAGCACACTCGGGCTAAGAAAAAGAGCAAAACCAGGGTGTGTTGGGTAAACCTGATTTTTTTTTTCTTTTCGATAAAAAAAAAAGTGAAAAAAAAAAAATAGCCAAAAATGCACTTTGCTAAATACATCCATTTCAACATGACTTTCACAGGGAAAAGTTTCCCAGCTCGAGGATGAAGCTTCTGACCCAAAGAAACAAGGTAAAAAGTCATCCCAGAATAGCCGAAAGCAAGGCATCGAGGACGTTCCCTGGGGCTGTGAGAAACCCAGATTCCAGTCCCTGTTTTTCCCTGCCCAACATGGCCAAGGGCAGGCAGGGACTGACAGGGAGCTGGGATGTCCTGCCCCTCCCCAGCTCTCCTGCAAACCATATCTCACCTTCATGGGACTTCCATGGAAAGCCCTCCCAGCTCCACATCCCCATCACACTCAAGAGCTCAAGCAAAGGCACTTGAGGTTGGGATTTGTGAAATGAACAACTTCTCTGTGGTGAAGGTCCTCCCTCGGTGGGAGGAAACAAAGTCTCCAATCTCTGGAAAGCTGCTATAAACAGTTTGTATGCGATTTGTCTCCAGTGCTCTGGAAAGCAAAGCCCGTGTCATCCTTGCTCCCAGGCTGTGCTCCCAGATCCAGCAGCTGCATCCTTCGCTCCTCGTGTCATTATCCCACAGGAGATCCAACCCAATTCAAACCTCCCACAGCAAAGTCAAGTCATGACCCAACCTCATCCATACCACAAGCTACGTTATTCCCAGCGCCCTCCTCATGGAAAAAAAATCCTATAAAGTGTCTCTCTCTCCTTGGAAAGGCTTTCCAGGGGATGCTGGAGGAAATGCCATGGAACTGCTTCCCTGCTCAGAGGGGCAAGGTGAGGGCACATCACCCCCCAGTGCAGGTGCCATGATGCCACCATCCAGGCACAGCAACCAGTGGTCAAGTGGCCCCAGATGGGCACCACATGTAATGGATCCACATCCCCACCACTCTCTCTCCCTCTCTGGCCTGGAGAAACCTCATGGATTTCTCTGCCTCTGCTCCCCAGTGTATCAGTCGAAGGACGATTCTCGCTCTTCCATTCCTGGGCAGATTAATTATTTAATATTTGTAAAGCACTTCAAAGATGAGAAATGTTAAGCATTGTTATTACCCACATCAGGAGGGTGATTATAGCTTCATCTCATCTTTATAAACTTCCCGGGGAAAAACAAGAACTTAAAAACTGTCTCCAAACACCGGAGGTGAGGAAGGTGCTGTGTCCAGCACAAGTCCAACGCAGTCAAATGCAGGCAGAATTGACCTCTCTGCACTCAGAGTTACAAAATAATGGGAATAATCACAGATACCTGATGGTGCTTGAAGCACATCCCTGTCGTTTGCTCGGGAATTGACACCCAAAGCAGCCTGTGGCACCCAAACCATCCCTAGGCACTCCACAGGGAGGAAATTTTCTCCACAAAAGCTGGCACATAATAAGAAAAGCAAGAAAATAAGGAATGCTCCTCCAACGTGCAACTTCCTCCTCCTCACCAACACCCTCCACACACACCAAAGGTTGGGGAAAACCACCTTACACTTCAAAAAGCACCTGTAAATATTCATGTGGTCTGTGTCACTTAACATCAGCACACTCATTTCCCCAGCCTGGCCCACAACCTGTTCACACGTTAAACTACTTAGAAAGCACTTTCTTTTCGCTGACAGTCTTTGAAGTAAATATAAAATATAAATATTTGATTTTAATGGGCAGAACCACAAGCACAGTTCCTCTGGAATACTTGGAGTATTACACCAGAAAAATAATGCATTTTTAATTAGGCCTGAGGTTCCCACCACTGCTTTCCCAGCTTGAGGCAATCATTGCCCTCCTCCACTGCCCAGCTTTCCCTTTGGCCTCGGTGTCCCTCACCAAATAGGAAATAATCAGTCTTTGCCCATTTCACCATGGTACAGTGCACATTTATGAAGTGCCTCGGCTGAAAGTGTTTAAAACACGCATAGGAGGACAACTCCACGTGAGTGTGCAGAAATACACTCTCCTTCCTGGGGTGACAACATGAATCACATGATTTTTATAATAAAAAACTATTGGAAAGAGGCAGAAACACAACACACTACAGATTCCTGGGCTCTATTTGAATGTGACAAACTTCAAACATCTTTCCTTTAAATACTTCCCAGTGCCTTAAACCTCCAGGAAAGGTGGTTCTCCTCCTCTGCTGTTTTGCTCACCTCAGTTCAGTGCTGTCCTCTTCATGCTGTACTGACAAAATAACAATTTTTCAGGGTGCCAAGTCCTTCCCTGGTTCTCCAAGTTGACAAAGACACAATCATTAATCTGGGCATCGTATTTAAAACATGCACCTGCCTGCTATAGGAAATCCATGGATGCTTCTTGATGTGATAGATAGCACCACGATTAGAGATAATTTCATTATGATAGATAGTTATTTCCAAGGCAGAGCCTCTAGCCAGAAAAATAAACTGTTTAGCAAAGCCACTTCTGTTCAGGAGTTCAGCTGCTTGGGATCCTGGGGTCAGTGGGAAAAGCATCTCATCCTGGTGGGAGCTCACACGGGCTGGATGTCACAGGACTGCTCATCCCAACGGGTTGCCAGCTAAGACACAAGTGTTTTTCCACTCAGAGGGTCTCCTTGGATTGAGGATGAGCACTGTGATAGAATCACAGAATGGTTTTGGTTGGAAGGGTCCTAAAGACCACCCAATTCCAACCCCAGTGCCGTGGCAGGGTTAGAGCTGTGTATATGCAACCCACAAAACTCGTATAGGATCATTTTATAACTGGATAAAGAGGGAAGAAAACACAAATACAAAAAGGCAGGCTGTATTAAGAAAAAGTTATACATCTTTGTCGAGGGGAGTAGCACATTCTGATTTTCTCACATCATTTATGTCTGTGTGTATATATATGGGAAGAAAAAAATACACATATGAGATGCAGATAACTTTTGAGATGAGGACTCATTTCCCAGGAAAACCAGGCAATATTTTCAAAAGGCTGGTGTAACTCATACCCAGATGACCGAGCACCCACTGGGGAGAGAAAATAAAAGGGGATTTTTAGGAAGTTGTGTCCCTGTGGCTGCACACCAGGCTCGCGCTCGCTCCCAGCCATGGCTGTTCTTCAGTGGGAGTTGTCACTCCGGTGCTAATAAAATGTGATGGTCTAATTGTATTAGCAATTTCCCATCATGTTATATTAATATGCATCATACTAGTATCCATTTTCACTAATGTGACATGAAAGGCAGTAATTTGATTACTTTTCCCTATGATTATGGGGAGGGAGCTTGGCCTTCTGGATGGGCCATACTCCAGGCAGGCAGAGCACTGAGCTCACGGTCCTGTCCCTGTCCCCAGCGCTCTGCTCTGCCTTGAGGAGGTCACCCCACCTTTGAGTGTCTCAGTGCCACAGCTGATAAACACACAGTTCACAAAGTTTGGGGGAATCTTGAGTTAACACAGACACTGGACGTGGGAAGGATGGGCTGGAGCATTCTCCATCCATCGTGGTGTTTTCCCTGTATTTTCACGTTTTCCAAAACTCTTGACCACCGTCTCCATTAAAATGGACAGAAGTTTTCACACAGGGAAGGCCTCACCTACAGCCTGACAGTGCACATCAGTGATGCTCTCCCTGCTCATAAACCATGCCTTTTATGATATTTCTTCCCTCTTTCATGGACAAGCCTTTTGGAGCCCTTCTGCTACCACGTTCCTTCTGCTGTGCTCCTCAAAGAGGCAAGCACGGATGCTCATAATGCAGAGGAAAACTGTGTCCTGCTGCTGAGCTTACTCTGCAGATTTCACTCCAATCCCAAGCTCAGGGTTTGTTTTCCTGCAGCCTTGAGCAAACGCTGCAGCACCAACGTGCCAGGCCTACAGATGGGAATGATAATTTTTTTTATTCTTCTTGTGCTTTGCAAGGGTTTTTTGTGCCTTACTGTGGCTGTTTGCTGCCACTAAGGTAACCTTGGCAGGTCCATGGCACGAACATCCCCTCCATGCCCGCAATGTTCAGAAAACACACCACAAACTCATGATGCAGTCACCACTTATTTTCCTAATTAATGAGCTGGTGGCACCGGGAATATTTCTTCAGGACCGCTCACCAGAGCAGGTAAAGGAGGAGTAGGGCCCAGAGAAGATAAGATGTGCCCCAACCCTGAGCAGCCTCAAAGTGACCAGAAACTGCTTTGACGTGGCCACACGCCCACCCCACAGCGAGGATTTGTGTTAAATCACGCAAGTTTGGATAGTCCCAACGCCGCTGATTTGCTTCCCTGCCCAGAAGGATAGTCAAAACTCATCCAGCAGCTCTGCTTGCTGTGGAACAATAAACCATGGGAGAGCACCATAAATCCCGGTAATGTGCTCCGAGGAAGGCAGCCGCTCCGAGGTCAGAGCCGGAGCTTCTTGGGAATTTTCAGACAAAAGATTTTTCATCAGAAATTGCTGATTCACCGAAACGGAGGCTCTGCCATACAGCAAACCAATCTCGCTGCAGCTTTCATTAGGGGAGATCTCCCTGGCCTCGGACAGAATTAACGACCACGAGAAGAGAGGCAGAAGTCTCCTCTGAAACAACCTCAGCTTTCACCTGGCCCACGAGGGACCAGTGCCAGCAGCATCCCAGGAATCCCACCGGCCCATGCACACCAGGATAAGGCTATCCCACACCTGCCTGGAGGAGCTGTGCCTCCCCTAAGGAATGAAATACCTATTTACCCTGGGAGAGGGATGCTCTCCCTGGACCAGAGGTCTCTGCAAGGATGAGAGCAACAGGCCAATTTCTTTACAACAAATGCTTTCCCTGCATTTTCCTTTGAAAAAACCCAAGCCCTGCCAGTGATGGGTGCACAAGGGTCAGTCCCCAGGCAGGGGTAGATTCCAGCTCCAAGCACCTTTCTGTGCTCGAAGGAGAGGGGAAAGCAGTGGCAGAGCCAAGAATCTCTCCCAACTCCCGCTGGGCTATCGGTTGCTGCTGGAATAAATCAAAATCAGTTATGGGAAATGTAAAATTATCATTTGGAAATCATTCTCTCTGAATAATTCAGTCATTGACTTTCACATCAAACAACCATTCCAGCCACCCACACACGCAGTTCAGTCTCCTGCTTAGTTTTAAACTCTCTTTAATTATCGGCATTAACCTATCGCGTCGCTATTCCATCCTTATTCCGTGCCGGGGGAGGGGGCGGCCGCTTGAGAAAGCACAACCAGCTGGAAGACTTTGAGCTGTCCTTCTGCTCCTCCTGCCCAGCCTGGCGGGGCAAGGACACCCCAGCCACAAGTGCACATCCAGCATCTCTCGGAGCCTTTCCGCAGGGAGAACAGCATGGAATCACAGAACCGTTTGGGTTGGGAAGGGTCCTGAAAGATCATCTCATTCCAACCCCTCCTGTCATGGGCAGGGATGCTTTTCACTAGACCAGGTTGCTCAAATCCCACCAAGCCTTGCCTTGAACACTTCCAGGGATGGGGCAGCACGCTTGCCCCAACCCCATCACGGTGCAGCCTGGTAGGAGCTGCTGGTCCCACTTCTCCCCCGGCCCCAGATAAAGAGTTTCTCCAAATGACATCTGCTCTTAATACCTGCAAGGCATCCCAGGATGCCCAGGCATCTCCTTTTAGGCTGTTTTTCAGGAAGCCTCTCATTAAGCAGCAAACCAGACCAGCCTTGTGTCCTCACCATCTCTCAGGGTGTTAATCACATCCAGCAAGCAGGACCTCACCACATACCTGCCTCAATTAACATCCCTCATCTAACTCCTCAAAATGGCCAGAAACATAAAGACCATATCCAGAGAAAAAGTTTATCCCTTTTCCCTTAAAGTTCCTTACTCTCCCCTGCACTTTGACAACATGTTTAAGTTAGTTTCACATTTTATTTGTCTACTGAGCTCCCAAAGTTGGGAAAATTAGTATTGTGCGTGCGGTTTGATTTAATTAGTAATTGGGGAAATAGGTCTGGCATGTTTCATGGAGGCTTGGGGAAATTGTCAATTAGCATTGTGTTAATTGGTGTCTGCTGTCCTTGCTTTTTAGTTTTTAACCCCTTTTACCTTGTTCCCACTTTTGGTATGTAAAAATCTGGCTGCTTATTATTCTTTAAGTAAAGGATTAATTGCTTGAATTCCTGCCTGTGCCGGGTGTCCTTTTTCCCCCCGTGTAGTGGGATTTGTGCATCTCCTCCAGGCACTGGTTTTGGACACTGGGGTGGAGTTATCCCCTGACCTGGTGTCACCCTGCCCGGGGCTGGGATCTCTCCCCTGCCACCAGCACCAGCCCCTCTACCCGGCTTTTCCTCCCAGAGCTTCCTTGCCTTTCCCCTCTCTCCTCCGTGCCATTAATCACTCGCTCCAACAGGCACCAAAATCCCCACCATTTAGCAAACAAAAATTTGAACAGAGGAAAGATAAGCGAAAAAGAGGGAGTTTACAAAAGTAAACTTTGACACATGAAACACCATCCAAGGAAAGGGAAGGATGTTCCTGTCAAAACCTCACACCGCACTCTTTAATTTGCCATACTGATGTCCAGGAATAAGCCAGAGGTTTGCATAGCTACCTGATGGGAATAATTAATTAATTGTTAATTGTTTTTAATAACTGAGGTCCTGATCTTGCAGACAGGCACGCAGACACTTAGATTTAGGACATCCATACACACGAGGGTAAGGCACGGGCAATCACTTCCAAGAGCGATGCTTCCAGAGCCTGAGAGCATTTTAAATACACACACAAATTCCCAGTCCCTGTGGAGCATCTCGTGGCAGAGGGACACCCCGGAGGAGAGCAGGATTTGTGAAGGCACAAGCACAATGCCAAGCACAAATGTTTCATTTCGGCACCTTGGCTGGAGCATCCCCATCCCTGTACAATTCTGGGTGCTCAGCCAGATGAATCCCAGCAGCCCAGGCCCGAGCCCATATCCAGCTCCTCAAGCATGGCTTTGGGAAGAGGCAGCAGCCATGCCCCGGGAGGGATGTTCCCCAGGGTAGAGCAGGGGGCTGTTTATGCACCAGCTTGGCAGGGAGCCAGGAAGAGCGAGCAGGTCTCAAAATTATTCAGAGCACAATTAAAACACATCTTTCCAGGCAGAGGCATTTGCATGGAGAACGGCAGGGGAAAACTCCCTCCTTTGGTCCCCAGCTTGGAGGGAAGAGCGCGAGATGATCAGGTTAAGTCAACTCAACTCAAAAATCCACCTGGCAGTGGCCTCAGTCTTAGGCTGCACATTTTTTTCAGTGATTTCCACCCAACCAGGTGGGCGTGGAGGAGGTGACCCAGTCTTGGAGCAGGTATTTTTGGAACTGATGATGCCCAGAGTGACACAAACAGTGAAAAATGAAATCACGCAAGGCACGGTCAACCAACAACAAGCAGCAGGACCCACAACCCTGAGCAAGAAAAGCTGCAGAACCACCAGCAAAAGATGCTGTTTTCCAGGGAAAACTGCTGCCAACCACAGCAATCCACCTGAGGAATGTAATAGGGGAATTGAAGGAGTCAGCAACATATTTGAGGGGGTAAATTCAACCAACCCATGAGAAGGTTACAGGGGCTTTAAATGATATTTGCATAGAATTAGAAAGTAATAATTAAAGTAGTGAATCATTCGAAAGGAACTACACTAATACTGTCTTCACAATAATTATCTCACCAGAATTTCAGAGGCTGAATTATTTTCTATTGGATTTACAATTAATTTTGTAAAAATAACAAATCCTCCTTAAGAGGGACCACGGTACTCTAATGATAGCACTTGAAAGTGCCACGCAGGCATTAACCAGCTGATCATCCCAACACTCCTGTAAGGTAGGGAAGCACTGTTATCTCTGGTTGGGAAGCACATAGATAAGGGAGTCAAGCTCTGCTTTTAACCAAAGCTGGGCAAACTCGTCCCAGTCATCTCAGAGATATTAATCACCTGGAGTACCCATGACACACATTTGATCCAATGCCAGTCCAAGACTGTTTCAGGCCCTTAGCAAAGCAAAAATTAACATCTGTGTAAGAACTGTGGCCGCCAGTCCTCTCCTTTCTTCAGGTGCCCCTACCACAGCATCTCCATCCAGGGACAACTGCTGTCAGAAATCTCCAACAGCACCTTGGGAACCAGGGCTTGCTCAAAATACACCTCACGGGGAAGGGAGGATGACCTCAGAGGGCAAACATAAAGAGGAGGATGAACCCAGCTCGTTATGGGCTTCTCTCAGCCAGACCTTCAAACAAAAGATGAGTCTTTCTAGAGGCTTGGAATAACATATCCCAAATTAAAGCATCCGGGACTGCAGCTGTTGGGGAACACCTCTGGTGATACCCAGAGTGTCCCACGCACTCTCCAGGCATTGACCCTTGGGTTATTCTTGGGTAATGGCAGGGGTTTAGAAAGCTGAGCTGTGGAGGGGATCACGGATGTGCTCAGATATGTATTAATTAGAATTCCTGCACAGTTTTCTTGTGTTAATTATAGCTTAATTTGATTGCTTAATAGCTCTGGTTTTCATAATGTTTAGCACCTGTTGTAAATTGCACAAGATAAATTGTCTTTTACCATCTACACTGTTTACTCCTAAAAATTTTCATTTCCCTTTCAGCTCCTGGCTTTGGATTTGAGCCGTCAGCTTTTCTCATCTTTGGCCTTTTCACCATAGAAATCTCTTTTCTTTCTGTTTTTTTTTTTTTCTCTCCAGTGGGCTACTTAGCCACCAAAGGGGGTTTCTGTTAAATCCTTTCCCAAAAGCAAGGATTTCAAAAAGTAATAATGGGTAAAGAGGAATATCCCCACACCACAGAGCATGCAAATGCTGACCCATGGTATTAGACAGACTTTCACTCCTGGGTCATCCCTTCTTCACCGTGGCTGTTCCCTTCTCCTTTTCCAAGGTGAGGGGGGGACGTTCATCCTTCTCTTACAGGATTATTAGACAGAAGTGGAGGCCCTGCATCATTAATTGATTTCTTCCATACATTGTGCTATGATACAATTTTTCAAGGCTGTGCATAATTGTGTTCCCTGTGCCACTGCTCTATGTTCTGTCCTTGTCATATTGTCATTGAAGGCTGATTCCACCCTCTGTAATTGGAGATGTTCTACTTTTGGACAAAGGTGTGGGGGCAGCTCAGGGGAACAGCGCTGACATTTACTTCATCAATTTATTTTTATTGTTCCTACATTTATTGCAGCTATAACAGCCCTTTAATAGTTATATCTCCTCCCTGTAGGGTATTCTGGTATTTGAAATTTTTTTAACTCATTTGTTCTCATAGATAACAGTAAAGTGCATTTCACGCTAACCTTTAGGTTTCAATCTTCTCTCTTTCTTTGGCTCTGAAGCAGTTGCAGCTTTAAACTTTTACTGCATTACCAGTCTAAAGGCCACCACCACCGAGTCCATTCTAGCACTGGAGTAACCACAAATTAGTGGTCCTGAAAATTTCAGGGAGGCGAGTCCTAAACCCTGAGTGCCACTATTACCATAATTCAAACTTGGCCATCCTTTTAATAGAGGGGGAGAAAAAAAATACAGTAAATACTAGCATCGAGTCTCCTTTTACAGTCTTCGGTCAAACAAGGGGTGATAATTGCATCTTTACGACTGCCACCGTAACTGACTGCGCCACCTCCCAGCTCGTGCCCTTCAGTGCCTGCGCAGGCAGCAAACGGGCTCGGCCTTCAGACAAAACCGTGCCTCCATTCCCTGTGCCATCTTCCCAGACGGACTTTTTCCCTCTCTCAACAGCTTGCTGCTCAAGCTACAAGTAAGCAGCACCGCAGAGAACAAATTACTTCTGGTGATTGACTCGCGGGTGGGTTTCAGCAGGTGATTTTTGCTGTTCGGAGATGTTCCGGTCGAGGAGGACAGTGCACTTTGCTGTAAACACCCAAATCTGTGCTGCCACCAAGGGAATGCCAGCCCTTTTGTCTTTTTTTTAAAATGGAAGCTCCTGGCAAATCCATTTCTAACCCCGCCCGCCCAGCCCTGCTCTCTTTTATTGCACAGAGAGGCTCTTCTTCCTCAAAGCCTCTTCCCTTAAAGACACTGCCAAGAAACAGCTTAATTAAAGTGAATGGAGACATTTGGAGCAAAATTAGGCCAGGGAGATAAGCTAGAAATGAGACGATAAAGGAGAGGGAACAAGTACTTAAAACAGTAAAAATCTCATGGATTTTTAATGGAACTGTGTCACTTCAACACCCGCCCAACACGGCCCGCTAGAGGAAACAGGACTGATCACCTGGCTCAGCGTTCAACCCAGAATAGCCCAAGAACACAACTCCTCCTCTTCCAGGGCTAATTTTTCCTGATCTCTGGCTTTTCACATCCTCAGTGTTCATGCACCCAAACGTGAGATGGTGCCACCTGGAGGAGCCCCATTCCCTAGGGGCAAGGGCAGGGAACCACCCCTGCCAGTCTCAAAAATATAACCTATATTTGAAATATCGCACATTTTTCCTTTACTAGAACAAACAACAACCAAAAAAAATCACGTAGAAGAAATACTTGACAATAAAAATTTCAAGTCTTCAGCCCTATCCTTCCCCCGTATTTTAATTTTGAGCTTCCAGACACACATGAAGGTGACAACCCCGTGGCTTCCCCACATGAAGCACCCTGGAAATAATACAGGGCTCTCCTAGATGGGCCATTACTTGCCATTAATAGGACAAAGAGCTTCTCTCACTGTGGTTAAAACTGAGTCTGGAAGGAACAAGTGTAATTTAAAGCACCAATTCAGTGCTATTGGTTGAAGCAATATTTGTGTATCTGTTTCTCAGGAACCTTAATGACACTTATTTACAAAAAAAAAAACCACAAAGGAGGAAGGTAAAATGGAGGAAGGAGCCTCGGGAGAGGCTTGCTCATAATTTTTAGACTTTGTGTCACCTGAACACACTCAGGAAGTCATAAAAAATAATTTCATGTGAAAAGGGAAGGAGGTTTTCCAAAAGCTTCTGAGAAACAGACAAAAGAAGTTACATTAAATTGCTGGCATTGCAAGAGTTTATACTTTCAAGTCAAAGCAAGTTTTCAAATATTCAGTTTGATAACTTGAATTCAATTTGAGAACTAAGCAAAATTTAATTTTATTGATGATGCACTCGCACTTAACTTCAAGCAATTTTTTTTTTTTTTAAACAGCAAACTGTTTTCTGAATTTAGGCAAATCTCGCTGCATACTCAAGCAAGGCAAGAAATTGAGCGTGGAATTTTCAGGCACCAGAGGCACTGGGATCTTGCAACCATTCCCTGCAGAAGGTGATATGGAGCAGGCATACATTGCAATCCCCTCAACCATTCACTCACAAATAATAATAATATTTTTTTTTTTAAAGTTTGGGGTTGTTTTTTTGGGGTTGGTTTTGTTTTAAGTACATCGCAGGTTCTGTTCCTCCTGAACATCCCAGTTTGATGAGAAAGGTAAACTCAGAGAGCTGAAGAAGAAAGTGAAAGCAAAGGCAACAGGTCACAGCCAGAATCCGTAATGAGGGAAAATGGCCATTATAACCACACTGAATTTGTGCTGTTACCCTTCGTTTAAGGCTCTGTCATAGTTCCCATCAGGATCCTCCCAGTAGCTTGATTCCAAAGGATTTAAAATTAAACCACCAAAAAATTGCTGTCATTCCACATTTGCTCCCTGCTTGCAGGTAGAGGTCTGTGTTCACACTTCTAAAACTGACACTGATTGCAAGCTTTTATTCATTTATCTGGAGGAGATCTGAAAAAGCAACGCCACAAGCTTGCATCAGGTCAAACACTTTTCTAAAGGGAAATGTTCCAACCTGGTAGGATTTTAATTCCAAGGCTTTTCTTGTGTGGAACAAGAGCAATGGTTGGTTTGAAACTACAGTCACAAAACCGAGATGCTTTAATGCTTGACTGACACAATGGTTTGGGTTGGAAGGGACCTTAAAGATCATCCAGTTCCAAACTCCTTGTCATGGGCAGGGACACCTTCCACTGGACCAGGCTGCTCCAAGCCCTGTCCAATCCAACCTTGGTTTCTAGTATCAATCTCCATCAGCAGATACTTCTCAGCTTAAGTCTCCCCTCCTTAAATTGTCCCCACCACCGCTTCTCTTGGGAAGAAATTTTCCTGGAGACCAAATTTCTCCACAGTCTAACTTTAACCAAATCCACTCTCACCAACCAAGGAGAAGTTCAGCCTTTTGGTTAAAACCAAACACACTTGTAAAGCTCGGGATATTTCTGCTTCTAAGTTGTTTTGTTTCTTGCTGCTACCTCCTGTTTCCCTATTCTGTGGGTTAGCACTACTTGGTTTTGACTTTGCAGACTTTGTTCCCCCACCTTTTTCATTTCGTTTCCTGTTTATCAGAAGTGATATGAAATTTCACTTTTGCAACAATAACAACAAAAAAAACCATGATTAGTTTACCTGTAAAAATGTGTTTACCTGTAGAAAAGTGTTTACCTGTAAAGATGACACCATTGCTGCCCCACCACGTAGCAGTGTTGTGAAGCTCAATTAATGCTCGCGCAGTGCTTTGAAGATGACACGCCCCACAATCACTTAGGGTTTGTTTGGGGAATTTTTTGATTTTTCTATCTTTAAGCCTTGTTGGACCATTTTTGTTCAGAACAGCGCTCGGCAGCACCTGACAGCTCGTGCCTTCACGACAGATATCGACAGCAACGAGGGCCCGGCCCCTGTTCCTGCAGGTTGGTTCCTCATCCCCAGCACGCTCCTGCCGCATCCTCTTTCTTGGAGAACTGAACCCCCAGAGCAAAACTTGTGGAAGCTGCTCCCAGCACGGAGTGTGGCCCTCAAGCACACCAGGGGGGACTTGGGAGTTATCCTCAGCACCACCGAGTGTGCCGAGTTTCCCGTGCAGGAACAGCAGCCACGGCACACACTCGGAGCATGTAGCGTTTAGGAATATCTTAGACCTGTCCTTCCTTTTGCTACACGTCCCTTTCCTGCTTTTTTTTAAATTTATAATTTATTAAAGATTCCAGCTGACGGGGCGCTCGCTATGCTGGGCTGGAACCTCCTCGTCTGAAGCACTTCCCTGGGCTCTGCAGAACTCCCCTTTGATTACCATACGATTAGTTTGTTCAGCTGATGGCCTTTCTTCTCCGAGATCCTCATTGTGTCTCCTGCCTCCTATGCAGTTCTTAAGAATTTAAATGAGCCATTTTATGTCTTTCTACAAGCAGAGACCAACAAACCCAGCCCCACCCTTCTGCTTTCACTTTCAGTGTGCCTAATAAAAGTAGTGTGAGGGTTGGGTGTTGGTTTGTTGTTTTTTCTTTTCTGGGGGTCGTGGCTAATGGAGAATTTTATGCTGTTTCTGACATTGTTTGTGGTGCCTCCCACCAGACTGTGTGCTCCTGAGGGTTTGAAAGACGGTGACATAAATGTCAGGGAAATGCCTCTGCTGTGTCAGGTCTAATTAGACATTTGTACTTGGGGGACAAACACCTTCCTCGTAAAATTCAGAGCTCAGCCTCGCTCAGCACACGCTCGGAGAGCCTCGCAAGGAGAAGGCATCACAAACAGCACACGGACCTATCCAAACACGACGTAATTTTTTCCAGCATTTCACTTCAGCCCCCACAACACACACCTCCATCCCCACTCCTGCCCTGGGAGACTTCCAACTCGCCAAATAAAGTTGCCTTGCTGTGTTTTTACCCGGCTGATTTCCCAAAACACAGAAAATCCCAAAGGTTAAGACACCAAATCAGAAAACAATGAGCGGAGCTGGTCCTTTAACAGCTGCACACCTGTGGGCCCCAGTTTGGGGGCACAGCACAGGGTGGTTCCCACTCTGCCACACAGTAGAAGCCCACCACCAGCTGCTTATCTAACAATTATTGCTACAGAGGATGCTCTGGCAAACGCCGACCTTGGGCTCACCACTGGGTGCACCTCTGCCACCTTTTCTTCTCCACTTTTACTCTCCCCTTAAAACAGAAGCTTCTCTCCACATTTCAGGTTGAGATGGACACAGGCAGCCCGAGAGCATCTTAATCAAGATTACCTCTCGGGTTACCTCTGTCAACCTCAAGTCTCCAGTGCCATTAGAGATTTGGCAGGTCCTCTGCAACTCTGACGTGTCTGATGCCAGCAAGAATTCAAACAGCCTGCAGAAAGATCAGCTGCCCAAGACCTCACTTGGACCCGAAGCCAGCAGGTACCAGCAGCCACCTCTCTGCTAGGGCGGGTTTATGGCAAACCACGGAGTCCTCCCTACGGACAAGCAGGTCACGGAATCATTAAGGCTGGAAAAGATCATCCAGCCCAACCATTAACCCAGCACTGCCAAGTCCACCACTAAACCGTGTCCTCAGGTGCCACACACACACCTTTTGAATGCTTCCAGGTTCCCTAGGCAACCAATTCCAACACCTGAACACCCTTGCAGTGAAGACATTTTTCCTACTAATAGGTGGTCCTGAGGGAGCCTCACCAGGGCGCACAACTGCTCTAGAACACAGCTTTGCCCTGTGCCTCCTGCTGTGATCTACCTGCTCTGGCCATCGCTGTGTGAACATTCAGTATCCCTCAGGACAAGAGGGAGAAGCCCGGATTTGTATCTCCACAGGTCCCTGCACTCACGTGTAAAAATAAAATAAGGTTGCGAGCTGAAAAAATGAACCCTTAAAATAGTCTCAACTTGTTCCAAGTTTTAACTTCCCCTCCTTTGTCCACCCAAATCTGAGAGAGCAGCTCCCTCTGTGGGTTTTCCTTCCCAGCTGTTTGTTTGCTGCCTGAGGGTGTACTGGGTAAGCGGAGGGGGCACCTGGCTGGCACCCAGCATCGCTCATCGCTGCTCCCTCACGAGGCGGGGAGGAAGTTAAAGAGCACCACCATCACCACCCAAAGTCCAAAAGGTTTGTGCTCCCCTGCCCCTGAGGATAAAATCCAAGAAAACTTTCGCTTTCTGGATCTTTATTTGCACAGGTAGCTCACTCAGCTGCACCCAAACACTCCCAGGAGTGCAAGACTCAACTGCCCGTGTGAGTAAACCTCCGTGCTCTCGGCGAGCACGAGCGAGGCACTGCAGAGCGAGAGCAGCTCTGAGCAAACAGAACTAAGCAGTAAAACGATCTGTGATACAGCTGCAGAGTCACCGTGCTCACTGCTGCAAGTGGCTTTGTACAACAGGACTCTTGCCTGGAAGAAATTAGGATTTAGTGACAGAACTTATCACTCAGGCGATTACACGGAGGAAATCAGCAGCAGAGCAGTATTTCTCTGCCCTGCCACGAAGAGCAGGTGAATCAAAGTCACACACACGCATTCAATAAGCTTTGCCGTCCTGAAACCCCTGCCCCCATAAAAATCGCTTTCTGATCTTTAGGGCAGATTAAAACGGTCAAAGCCCACGATCCATGCCTCGTAAAACTGACTTCTGAGGGCACGGGAGATGGAAGCAAGCACCACTCTGCCCTCGCCATCAACAACGGGTCCGTGCTCCGGGTGCTCTTAGAAAGCGGAGATCTCCAGCCCCAGCCACACGGCTGGTAGAGTCAGCGGGCACGGGAAAGATCCTGGGCTCTGTTTCCTAAGAGACGTGGTCTCAGTCCTGCCTAGATTCCAGGGTGATTACCTGCCACCTACACGAGATGTCCTCTGCTGTCCTGACTGCAGGTAACCACCACCAACCACCCTCTGCTTCCAGCCAGGAGAAAGAGTCTTGGCTCTCCACCTGAAATCCCAAATCCCAATTCCTTCACCCTACTGCTGCAGGGGAGCCTGCAACCAAACCTGAGCTTTGCAATCGTCCTCCACCACTCCAAAGCAGACCCAAGGCCCCAGACCCGGCAGGGCAGGGGATTGCACAGACACAGCTGTGCCCAGGTTGGGCAAGATCCTTTGGGATGTGAGCACTGGGGATTAAAACGTAAATCTGCTCCTATGTTGCCCAAAAATGTCCGAGGTCTGCAATAAAGAAAAGCAGAGAAGTCCTCTGCAGTGCCAAAACCTTCAGTGCTTTAAAGCTTCGGGGGAAAAAAAGGATGCACATTCAAAAGCCGAGGGCCAGGACCACTTCTGCACTTTGAAATTTTCAACCAAAATCCGAGGTTCCCCTTTCTGTTCCGAGTACAGCGAATTACCAGACCCCAGCCACCCCAATCCCGCAATGGTCCGAGGCTTCCCCTCTTCTCCCTGCTCGGGATTGGTACCTCCCGTGCCCACGCGTTATTGTGACCTCCCTGCCTGAGGTACGTGCGCGGCAAGGGAGGGGCTGGTGCGATATTCCCAGCCTAATCCAGGAGGATGCACATCCCCAGCTCCCGATGACTGAGACGAGAACGTGCCCTGGGGGAGTTTGCAAGGAAGATGAGCCATGTTGAGACAAAGAGGTGTAGCTGTGGGAGGCACTGAGGAGAGCTGTCGAAAATGGATAGGAGCATTTAAACAACAATATTCTCCCCAAATGGAGAGAGCTGCTCCCACCCCTCGTTTTGAGCCTGCACCGCGGGGTCCAGATGAGCTCCCACTTTATTGCTTGTTTGGTTTGTTTTTCCTTTTCGCAGAACTAAAAATGTTTCCAAAACTACCCTTAATGAACCGAAAATGTTCATTTGAAAGTCTGCTCTGTGGAAAGAGTGAGGCCGGTGGAGGGAAGGAAGTGACACAGGGTTTGCTGACCGGCGGGAGGCTGCTTTCAATCCCCCCTCAGAGAAACGGAGACGAGGTGTCAGAGCCAGCCAGGAGCCCACAGGCAGGCAAGGAGTTTAAATTGCAAGAACTGACCCATTTTTTCCCCAAATTCTTATTTTCAGGCTGAGCTACCACCCATGCACAATCCATCCTGCCTCTAGAAAAACACTTAAGGCAACGCCAAAAAATAGGTACAGCAGTAGTTATCTGCATTATTTTGGCCAAAGGATGCTCCTTCCCAAGGAGGTGGGGATCAGGCAGGTTGTGTCCTTTGGGATCAAGGATGAGGCAAGCTACACACGCTGCTAAATCAGAGAACTGCTCCCCATGCCTAAACTTCGACTTTTCCACTGTCCTGACCCAGCACACAGGAGCTTTCCATCTCCGGGCCCACTGAAGAAAGAGGGAGCGGGGGAAAGGAAAAAAAAAAAAAAAAAGAGGAGGGGAAAA